>JAWQFJ010018816.1:0-10000 GCA_034096865.1 Theodoxus fluviatilis
TTGGGTGAGGTGTGGTGGGGTGTGGTGTGGTGTGGTGTAGTGGGGTGTGGTGTGGTGGGGTGGGGTGGGGTGTGGTGTGGTGGGGTGGGGTGGGGTGTGGTGGGTGTGGTGGAGTGTGTGGGTGTGGTGTGGTGTGGTGTGGTGTGGTGTGGTGTGGTGTGGTGTGGTGGGGTGTGGTGTGGTGGGGTGTGGTGTGGTGTGGTGTGGTGGGGTGTGGTGTGGTGGGGTGTGGTGTGGTGGGGTGGGGTGGGGTGTGGTGTGGTGGGGTGGGGTGGGGTGTGGTGGGGTGTGGTGGAGTGTGGAGTGTGGTGTGGTGTGGTGTGGTGTGGTGTGGTGTGGTGTGGTGTGGTGTGGTGTGGTGTGGTGGGGTGTGGTGTGGTGGGGTGTGGTGTGGTGTGGTGTGGTAGGGTGTGGTGTGGTGGGGTGTGGTATGGTGTGGTGGGGTGTGGTGGAGTGTGGTGTGGTGTGGTGTGGTGTGGTGTGGTAGGGTGTGGTGTGGTGGGGTGTGGTATGGTGTGGTGTGGTGTGGTGGAGTGTGGTGGGGTGTGGTGTGGTGTGGTGTGGTGTGAGCCTATTACTGTGCAATGGTGTCCCAATGTGCAGGGCATAGCAGTGTTTTGTGGGGCGAGATTTCCTCTTACAGTTATAATAATAATAATATGTTTATTTATAAGGCGCACTTCCTCCACACAGTCAAAAAAGTACATAGTGGAGCTCTAGGCGCACAGTTCTCCCTAGCTCTCCAACACGAGGACCCTAGCTCTCCAACACGAGGACAGCAGGGAACCAGCTTCTCCCTAGCTCTCCAACACGAGGACAGCAGGGAGCTCTCCAACACGAGGACAGCAGGGAGCTCTCCAACACGAGGACAGCAGGGAGCTCTCCAACACGAGGACAGCAGGGAGCTCTCCAACACGAGGACAGCAGGGAGCTCTCCAACACGAGGACAGCAGGGAGCTCTCCAACACGAGGACAGCAGAGAGCTCTCCAACACGAGGACAGCCCCTAGCTCTCAAACACGAGGACAGCTCCTAGCTCTCAAATACGAGGACAGCAGGGAACCAGGACAAGCGCGAGGGCGGGAAGCACTGGGTAAGTGGTTGGGTGAGATGAAGATAAACACACACACACACACACACGCCTACACACACACACACACACACACACACACGCCCACACACACGCACACACACACACACACACACACACACACACACACACACACACACACACAGAGACCATGTGCGTGCTGAGCGTCAGGTTGTCATCTCGCCTAGCTCTCTCCACTCACCTGCTGTAGTCAGCTGCCAAGCCCACGCCGAAGTCGGAGTGGGGAAGGGAGGGAGACAGCAGGTGTATCCAGTGGCGGCTGCTGTCCTGAATATTTTACTGCAGTTACGTTCCCCTCTGTGCTTCCTGTTACATGCGTCCTGTGTTTGGAGCAGTTTCAAAGCGTTACAGGGAAAGGGAGAAAACGACCAGGAGGAAGCAGATCGCACGTGTCAACAACTCCTCACGTGACAGCGAACCGTCAGCCAGCCAGCCAAGCGTCTCCCTGACGACCAAAGAGCTCAGCCTGCTGTGTTGCCTCCAGCTCGCTCCGCCACGACTGGGACTGGAACAGATAAGCTGAGTGAGGGCGCGCAATCGACCTGCGTCTTGCCTGCTCTACGCATGCGTAAACCTGCCGCGTTTCTCGTCCGCAAACCCGTTGGACTGGCTGTGCGTAGATTAGCAAGCCGCAGTATTTGCCTATTGTGTGCTTAAAGTGAATCTGTCGTGGTATAGAAGGCACTCGACTTTAGACGGCGTCACGGCGACACTGGTCTGAGTCTTAGATAATGAACACACGTGGCTGGCTGGCTGGCTGGTGGTGGTGTATGTGATGGTGTCATCTAGCCGTCTTGTTGCAATATGAAAGAGACGCTTGGGGGGAAAAAACTGCACGTATTAATAGTTGAACCAGAAAAATGCAAAGCCAGTACATGCATGTTACAAAAATCCTTCGCTCTCCTTGTTGTAACTGCACGCTGGTCGTGCTGTCCGTGCCACTGTTTCTTGTCGTGGCGCTTTGTCGCGTTTCAGGCGTGCATCACCTGCGCATTGGCATCGTCCACACACCCTGCCTCCTTGGCGGCCATGCATGCCCGCGTCGCATGGACGCGAGGGCTTGCGAGCATAGGCCGGTGTCACCACATGTCAAAATGCGATCGCCTTTACATCTGCTTTCTTCATGTTGGCACGTGCTGACACCGCCTTTTACATCTGCTTTCTTCATGTCGACACATGCTGACACCGCCCTTTACATCTGCTTTCTTCATGTCGACACATGCTGACACCGCCCTTTACATCTGCTTTCTTCATGTTGGCACGTGCTGACACCGCCTTTTACATCTGCTTTCTTCATGTCGACACATGCTGACACCGCCCTTTACATCTGCTTTCTTCATGTCGACACATGCTGACACCGCCCTTTACATCTGCTTTCTTCATGTTGGCACATGCTGACACCGCCCTTTACATCTGCTTTCTTCATGTCGACACATGCTGACACCGCCCTTTACATCTGCTTTCTTCATGTCGACACATGCTGACATCGGCCTATTCCTTGCAAAATCTTGACTTTCCTCGCGTCTGTGCAATGCACCACCAGACCTCTAGCCTTAGTATACGAGGCAGCTCCACACGGTCCACGTTCTCCCTCTCCAGCGTGCGTCTCTGTGGCAGCCAATCGCTGTTCACGCTAGCAGAGCAAGAGCATCAGTAGTGATCTGCGATTGGGGGATATTTTTGTCGTGTGGACAGCTTGAGTGTGGAAAGTGTGGTATCGCCTTGTGTAACACTGCCTTTACCGCCACCCGCCAGCCTCCTCCCTTCGTCCACCCATGATTGATCTCCACATGGCTGTGATGAGGCGTGACTTTTCCCCCCTTCCTCTGCCTTGCCAGTACACCCCTCATCGCGTGTATTTTACAAGCAACACTTCCTTACCCTCCCTTTGTTTTGTTGCTGAACAGTTTACCCTCTGATCTCTGGGCTGCTTGTCTGAATGTTCACTGGCATTTGACGAGAAATACAGGGACGGACAAATACGTAGGACGCACACGTACAGTCAGGTACCACACCAACTCCACTTCCTGGGAAGTATTCTAACCCGATGCTGGCTCATGGCCGCACACAAGGGTTAGTCGCTCTGCAGTGTGCCTCGCTGCCCTCACAGATACCCGATTTTACTCCTGGGTGGGGAGAAGCAAAGCGAGTTTTATATATAAGCACCTTGCTCCAGGATGCAACTCGGGATCCACGCAGATTCGAACGCCGCACCCACTAGCCGCAAGCGACCACAGGTCAAAAGCGCTGACCACTCGGTCGCAGATCCTCCCAGACAAGTGAACCATTCCAAACATCGAAGCGGGTGAACTTCCGGTGTGGTTTTCACTCGCTGTCTCGTCGTCCTCAGCCTTCGTAGAGCCGGTGTCACAGGATATTTCGGAACCGGACGAATGGGAACCATTCCGATTTACCCTGGCCCTGGTGGCAGGATTTTTCGGAACCATTCCGATTAATCCTGACTCTAGTGGCAGGATATTTAGAAACCACCAGGATATTTCGGAACCGTTTAGAAGGTCATTAGCCGACATACATTTGTGACTTTAAGACTTTTTCTAAACAGGCCAATGGACTTTGTGAACGCCAGAATGCCAGCACCCTTACAGCTCTGAGGAAATCAATCCAAGACCAACCCAGTGACTGGTATAAACTTCTTGACGCCATAGCCTACTCCTTCAGAGCGTCCAGAAGGCGGTTATACAATACATCTCTTCTCGCCTACCTGTCTATCTCCTTGTTTATGAATTACAATTAAAAAGTGTACAAAGTGTAAACTCAGATTTGAAACCTTCTAGAAACTCAGAAAATCATACGAAAGCATCTAGAAGGTGGTTCCGAAATATCCTGGTGGTTCCGAAATATCCTGCCGCCAGGTGCGGGATAAATGGGAATGGTTCCGAAATATCCTGGGATTTTTGGGAACCGGTTCCGATTTATCCTGGTTCCGAAATATTCTACGACACCGGCAACAATCGTGAGGTGCAAGGGAGACAACTCGATGTCATGCGTGGAAACGCAGCGGGCAGGCGAGCGTGGTAGGAGCTTGCTGAGGGAATGTGCACTTGTGACGCTTTGAAACTGCGTCAAACACATGACGCATTTAACAGGACGCATGTAACAGGACGCATGTAATAGGACGCATGTAACAGGAAGCACAGCGGGGTATGTAACTCATTCCTTGTCTTAACTCACCACAGTCTTTGTTGAATAATTTGCTTCTCCCTATCACCAGTGCAACATCTTCAACCCCAATTTACACATACAATGTACATACATGTACTTCAATGAACTTTTATTGAAATTTAGAAAGAGGTTGCTTGGCCAATGACTGTGAATACGCTACAGGTTTCTTCCTCGTCGGACTCGTCAACTTCCTACTTACTACTTTGTTTCAAGCTCCTTCCCTTTTCGCGTTCGTTTTCGATGCAATTCTCTTAATCTCGAATTCCTGTCTCTAATTAGTCCTGATCTCGTCCTCCATGCTCAACTTCATATTACCTCATACTTCTACCTCCTGACTGTCTTACCTAGTTCCTCTCACTCCATATTACCTCATACTTCTACCTCCTGACTGTCTTACCTAGTTCCTCTCACTCCATATTACCTCATACTTCTACCTCCTGACTGTCTTACCTAGTTCCTCTCACTCCCATTCTAAAACTCTAGCCACCCTACTTCTCCAATCAGAAAAAGTTTTGAATGCCAACTGGCCTTCAACAAGGTTGCAAATTGAGCACGATACTATTCTCCATTAGATTATGATGACGTCAGTAGCGGACATGGTGTCCAATTGATACCAGATCCAACTGAACTTTTTGCACACGTGTTTGCTGACGATGAAATGCTCATACTCATAGCAGACACACCGTGTGGGCTACATAATCATATAAATAACCTCTGGATAGAAGCCAAAAAGTTAGGACTTACAGAAACATGAAAAGTGTATGACATGACGACGGAAAACAGGGACGCATGGGAGAGCTGGACATCTGGTGTCAAAAGAGTTCTATTTAGATGTGATCTGAGCCATATATGGACACATCGATCTGCTCTCAGTCAGACAGAACTGGTAAATTTACTGACGCGATAGTTCGTTAACGAATATGAAACAGTGGGGTCATCAAACCTTCTAAACAGCAGAAGATGCATGTATTACATAATGTTTAAAGACAACATGTGCAGAAAGTCAATTGAACGTGTCAGACAACAGAGTATTCAGGGTTGTATGCATCCATTTTAGGGCAAGAAGGAGCAGTCCTCTAACAAACCGAGCAAGACTCTGCCCAGACAATACATTTAATGTGCCCTGCATGTCAAGAAGGTCAAAACGACGAAATAAATTGTTGGTCAAAATGTCCAGCGTATTGAGATTTTAGAACAAAATATGTAGAAAAGTACTTACGGTCATCACTAGAGGAATACTTTAAGTACTGGATGCCGGTCAGCGATACCCAGATTATAATATCACCGAGTACTTATCTGTATCATGCTTCAGCGAGGGGAAAATCGTTAGCAATCGCACTCGCTGACCGACATACACATATATTCCGAACCAAAGATTATAGGTTACACAAAGATAGCTCATGCCGAGCTTTTGCTCTTAAAAGTTACAAGACGCTGCACCTAGCGGACGGTAGTAGGAGTGAATCAAGGAAAGTGTACTCACACCACTTAGTGACAAGACGGCGAAGAAAGCTGCCTGCTGATTGGAGGATTCTATTCAGGGAACCAATCAGAGGACTGCTTTCGTGTAGATATGGCGTATATGTCTACTCTTTGGGCAATTCAATGGCGGCAGCTCTCTCCAGTTCGCGCAGAAAAAGCTATATTTTGGGATACTAGAAACCCATCCGAAGAAAATGTAAGCCATGAACAGCATTAATTTATCAAAGCTGTATGTTGAATGCATCAAAAGGTATTGAAAGGTCCTACTTTTTAACAATCGAAATGCAGGTCACATGGCAACGCTTGATTGTAACTAAAAATCTTTCCGGAAGCGGCAACTGAATTCACTTAATCGAATGATTTTCTGGCCGCAAATCACCTTCTTGACAGGTATGTATTGCTTTGCATTTCCTAAAGATATTCCACAGGGGTGTATACGTTGATAAACAAGCTTGCATTCTTAGATAATATTGAAAAATAGATCGTTCCCATTCAAACCATACCATGTAGATCTAGGTCGAGTTGGACTTCACAACGCCTGCTACAAAAAACAAAGCCAAAACACCCCCATTATTGCAGCAAATCATTTTATTACACATTACACAGCAAATTTATTCACAAACATGATCGGAACGCATCAGAAACCGTCGATAAACAAGAAGTTTTACATGTCGCTAAGAGGTGTGATTAACTTTCCTTGATTCACCAATACTACCATCCGCTTGGGGCGCAACGTGTCTCGATCCTCACGACAATGAGCTAATGAACTATCTTTTTGTAACCTATAATCTTTGTCCGAACTGAAAAGTAAGGAAGAAATTCGTTCTGTTCCCAATAGTCATGACTTGAAATTTCTTGTAACAGGCCGAAGGCCAACACGATAAAGTTTCGTTGTTTGTGTTTATGTTTACGTTGTTGCTGTTGTCCTCCTCCTCTTTCTCCTCCTCTTCCCCCCTCCCTCCTTCTCCTCCAGCCTCCCTCCTCCCCCCCTCCTCCCTCGTCTCCCCTCTTCCTCCGCCCTCCCTCCTCTTCCTCCTCTCTCCCTCCTTTTCCTCTCCTCTCCCTCCTCCTCCTCCTCCCCTCCCCCTCCTCCTCCTCCTCTCTCCCCCCTCCTCCTCCTTCTCGTCCTCGTCCTCCTCCTCGTCCTCGTCCTCGTCCTCCTCGTCCTCCTCGTCTTCGTCGTCGTCGTCGTCGTCGTCGTCCTCCTCCTCCTCCTCCTCCTCCTCCTCCTCCTCCTCCTCCTCCTCCTCCTCCTCCTCCTCCTCCTCGTCCTCCTCGTCCTCCTCCTCCTCCTCCTCCTCGTCCTCCTCCTCCTCCTTCTTCTCCTCTTCCTCCTCCTGCTCTTCCTCCTCCTCCTTCTCCTTCTTCTTCTTCTTATTGGCTACCCCTCTAATATCTACGTTCTTCATTTCAGTTTTCTAACACTTAGCTTTTTTTACCATGCCCTTTCAACTGCATCCCTTTGTAATTCCACCTCTACCGCCTCCAGCCTCTTTCCTTCTACCTACCTCCACCCGCACCCCCACCCCCACTCCTCCAAACACCCACCGCTACCTGAATCTCATCTCAAAAGCAGGTGCTTGATTAGAGGACGCTAATGTTGCACATTGTGTCCAAACGCAAAATTCGTGCTCCGCACGCAGCGTTTTTATTACTGGCCCAGAGTAGCTGCCACGCGCCGTATTTCTTCTCCACTATGCATGCAGAGCGCTCCTATAGGGATAACGTACAAGGCTTGTTCAGGAGTACAACGCGCTGCATGAGCGCTTCATGTTGGCAATTGAGCGCACTTTGCCTCTCCTGAACACCTAAGATGTAGTGCAGCGCTTCACTTGTTAAAGGGGAGGTAAATCTTCTGCGCCCCATGTTGTGTTGATAGACGCGAAGAAAGTGCTTTCTTTACCACAGACATCGTTTATGCACGTTTAAATGTATTCTGCATGAATAAAGTCCACTACTGTGTCATCCTTACTTGCCATTACTCGCGCATACAGGGGGCTTGGGGCAAATAAAGCCCGTTCCAGTCCCAAAATGATGTTTCTGAGGGTTATTTTACTCATCGACGGCCAGTGCGGGATCGAAGACGCCATTTTGAAAATGATGCAAAATCGTCTGAATCATCTCGGATTGGTGGTTCACAGCGCTGCTCAGCGCTAAGTGAATCACGCCCCAAAATTGCTATTCAGGAGTGAATCACATGCAGCGCTGAGCAGCGCTTTGCAGCTCTGCGCCTCCTGAGCAAGCCTAATGCCTACTTATATCGTAACCTACCAACAGCGTTTATTTCGAAGGAGTCGCGAAAGTGCTTGTTGTGGTCACTGGAACGATTTCGTGACCCTTGCTCGAAGAAGTCGAGAGAGTGTTTTGAGACACAACATTCAGTCGTAAGACATCTTATTTAAAGTCTCGCGCGATCCATTTTGTGACTGGGGATGACTTGAACATAAATTTTGAGCCGTGATTATCTGTCTTGTTGGACTCGTGTTCGAAAGAGTCTCGAAAGTGTCTGCTGTTGTCAACGTAACCAAGTTCAACGTTTGCCAGTGTACCGAATCACTCAGTAACCCACATTTCGACTGAAACAATGTAGCAAATTAAACGAACTATTGATGTTTTCCACATAGAGCTTTGATGAATTAATACTGTCATTCGGTTACTGTTTCTTTGTATGAGTGTCAGTGATTGTATGTGTGTCAGTGATTGTATGTGTGTCAGTGATTGTATGTGTGTCAGTGCTTGTATGTGTGTCAGTGATTGTATGTGTGTCAGTGATTGTATGTGTGTCAGTGATTGTATGTGTGTCAGTGCTTGTATGTATGTCAGTGATTGTATGTGTGTCAGTGTTTGCATGTGTGTCAGTGATTGTATGTGTGTCAGTGCTTGTATGTATGTCAGTGATTGTATGTGTGTCAGTGATTGTATGTGTGTCAGTGATTGTATGTGTGTCAGTGATTGTATGTGTGTCAGTGACTGTATGTGTGTCAGTGATTCATAAAATGAGCGTTCTGCATGCGAACTGGAGAAATATTCCCGGACGTGTGTGAGCGCCAAAAAAAATGCCGATTGCGGGGCGTGATATAGGTGTGATTCGACCGACTGTTGTGATTGGGAGCTGAGTGTGCGGCAATAGTGTCCTGTAATTAAGCACCGGCTTTTCTGCCCTGATCTATGGTCACTGGCCTTGGCGCTCATTGCATAGTGGCGCTCATTGCATAGTGGCGCTCATTGCATAGTGGCGCGACTTGCTAGGTTTGACAAGGTCGCTCCGCGGCAAGTCATGGTGTTAGCCTGACTCAACGACTTTCAACGGTGGCATCCGTTACTGAACAGCAGCAGGTGTGCCACGTGGCACGATCCGCTGCGCAAGTAGTCTTGTAATTACCCACATCGTGAGCATTACCCACAAAAGTATCAGTAGTGTAAACAGAAATGCAGTACAGTGTACATCTTTATTTTACGCTTGGGAAGTTTCCCAATGTAAGAATAAAACATATATAACACAAACTTTAAAAGGCGCCAGAATTCCTCGATTTGCACATCCTGATTTTGGTTCTTATACTACAGCAGCAGCATAATGAGCTGCAGCAGCAGTGATGGCGGCGCTAGCAGCAGTTGCAGCAGCATTAGGACTGGGCCTGGGCATTGTTTGCTGATTGGAGAAGGGATGCTAAAGCTCTGGATGTATCCAGGTTTGTATTTCACAGCAGCGCCGAGAGCGGTTCGTTACCTTTCACCACAAGTTGAGTTTTAACTCCGCTTTTGTCGATTCTGAGTCATTGATTGACTCTGCAATTGCTTTGAATGTTTTCTCCAATTATGAAAATTGCTTTAACCCTATGAAAGGGACATTTCCACGAGATTTACACAACGGCCCAATCAAAACTAGCCAAGCTTTGGGAGTTTGTTTCACTCCAGTCAATGAGACCACCAATTATCGTTGATGAGAAGACAGGCTCTCCTAGGATACAGGGAGGAATGCATTCATTTCATTGGAGAGGGACAGTAGGAGGGTCGAAAACACGCGTTTTGGGGGCTTTCCTCCATCAGCGCTGCATGAGCTTCACGCTAATTATTTTTTAAAAACTTTTTAGAAGACTTGACTGCAACTTGGGGACATTTCCTTGAAGCAGCCTAGAAACTGACGCTTTGAGGAGCAGCTATGATGAAAACTGAAACGTCCATCATGATGCGAACAAAGACAAAGACTGTCAGAGCGCTGATCTCA
>JAWQFJ010018816.1:15000-19536 GCA_034096865.1 Theodoxus fluviatilis
TTTTTCATCACCCCCCTATCCCCCTCCGACCTTTCGTTCATCCATCTGTTGATGTCCCCTCCTTCAGTCTGCTCTTGTAACCTCGTTTCTGTCTAGTCTGTCTGTCTGTCGCTGTCTGTCTGTCTGTCTGTCTGTCTGTCTATCGTGTCTGTCTGTCTGTCTGTCCTGTCGTTGTCTGTCTGTCTGTCTTGTCTGTCTGTCCTGTCTGTCGTCTGTCTGTCTGTTGTATGTCTGTCGTCTGTCTGTCTGTCTTGTCTGTCTGTCTGTCTGTCTGCACGTCCTGTCGCTCTGTCTGTCTGGTCTGTCTGGTACGTCCTGTCTGTCTGTCTCGGCTGTCTGCTGTCTGTCTGTGTTCTATCCTCTCTTTCCTTTCTCTCTCCAAATTATCAGTATCGATCTCGGTACATCAGCAAACTGATCTGACACACTGTTGTTGCCACTTACTGATTGGACAGATTAGACAGGAGATAAAACTCCTATATGTGCCATGTCTAATTTTATTTTATCTTTTCACAAAATCGAAACCGGCGCAACTGAAGAGCATAAATAGGACTACAATGCAAGCGTAAAAGACACACTCAAAAAAAGAACTTGAAGACAAAAGAAGAAGAAAGAAAAGTGAATGAAGAAAGTGGAAGGAAAAAGAAGACCCAATGGAAGAAGCAAAATGTCACTGTAGGTCCGGGTTATAGCGTGATAACCAACAGTCAACGGTTCTAGATGAGCCTCCACACGTTTATCGCCGTCCGTATCGTGCCCAGTCGACCGGTACACCGTATTTAATAAAAGCCGGGACAGTGGTCCAGTTAACGTAGTTCGGGCTATTAAAAAGGTTGCCGTGTATTATAAATACGAAAATCACCTTCGTTTTAGTGTTGTATCTGTCTAACCGATTGAGTACACACTCGTAAATCTTGCATTTGAGTGTTCCATCCAATTTCAGTACATACCGAGTTAACTTAAAAAGCGCTTGTAAATATGGAACAACACAGTACGATAACATTTTTTGGAGAATAGCTGATTTGCGGTTAGCATGACGTCATATGTGAGTTCTACACAATCACGGTCAAAATCCTTAGTTGGAGCGGACTTCACAGTGTTTGCTTCAATTTTACAAATTCATAGTTGCCCTTTGCTGGACGGTTAAGCCCGCGTGTCCGTCACGTTACCGTCGGCTCCGTGTTGTCACTTTGATATGTTTTGTTTTATCAGTGACCATCCAAAGGGGGATATTCTAATGAAATAACCTAAATATAGAGCTACGTTTTGTCGTTTGCACATATCACTACTCGTTTCGATTTGTCGACAACTGAAGAGTCATTCTACTTGTACGCAGTATACAATGATACTTGTGTTGCTATCCAATGAGGGTATAAACTGTTTTATTAGATGCAGTATAGTCGGAGATGATGAAATTAAGATTCCCCCCCCCGCATTCTACTTCTACTCTGGTCCTCTCTTCTCTCTTCTTCTGCTCACTCTGCTCTCTCTCTCTCTCTCGTCTCCTCTCTCTCTCATCCTTCTCTATCTCTCACTCATTCCTCGTCCCTCACTCATTCTCTCTCATTCTCGCATTCTCCTCGCTCTCTCTCCTACTTCTCTTCTGGTCTCCTCTCTTTCCGTTCCTCGGCGTTCCTTAACTTCTTCGGCTCTCTCTTGTGGGGAACGGATGGAAGACACCTTTATGGTTGTTTATCAGGTTACTCCAAATTGTAATATCTAACTGAAGGAAACACTTTTACTAAAAAACAAAGCAAGTGCATCTCCTTCGTCATGCGGACCGACGATGTACATCTACTTGTACGCTTGTTATTCAGTGTATGGATGTTAAACTATTTATAATGAGAGAAGTGCAGTCGTGTGATAGCACCCGAAAAATTTAAGGTCACTCGCATCGCTATCTCTCTCTCTGTCTCACCACCTCTCTCTCTCTGCCCTCTCTCTACTCTCCCCCACCCTCCCCCCCACCGCCTATCATTCCTCTCTCTCATCATCTCTCTCTCTCTATCTCTACCCTGTCCCTCTTCTCTATTGGCTGCTCCTTCCTTCCTCGGCCAGAATTTGTCGTACCTCACGAAGTATCAGTGAGCGTGTGTACGTTGCGTGCAGCGCGTCGACTGATGTGTTAAGTGAATAAGAGAACGCTCTGCGAGCGAGCGACTTGTGTCGCGCGTGAGCGAGTGACGTGCCACACAGACGCTTGATAGAAGTGAAACTGGCACGGATGGCAATCGGATGGATCAAAATGGCAGCCATTTGTAGGCTATATGTAAGACCCTTTAAGCAACCAGAACCTCGATACAAATAGTTTAGCAATCAAAAACGACACTACAAACACATCAAGTTAACGACTGCACCCTATTATCTTAGCTCTTACGAATCACGTAGGCGAGACACACCACATGGTAGGGTCTATCTCTTAACCCCCCAAACTACCACTGGGACGAGAGCGAAACGGAAGTGAAGGAGTGAGCAGGGAGGGTAATGAATGGGAAAGATTACATGTGTGGTGTGAGTGTGTGTTGTGTGCGTATGGTGTGCTGTGGAGCTGTGAAGTGAAGTGCAGTAGTGGTGTATGGGTAGTGTGATGTGAAGAAGAGATAGAGCTAGTAGTGTGTGCACGTGTGTGTGAGACTTGTGAGAGAAGAGAGAGCAAACACAGACTGACAGCGAAGACCACGAGTAGGACGAGCAGAGCAGTAGCCGCGGACGAGGCCAGAGAGAGAGAGACAAGAAAGAGAGAGATGTAGAGAGGTGAGAAGAGAACACGAAGAGAAAGAGAACAGCCACAGAGAGAGACGAGACGGAAGAGACAGCGGAGAGAGAAGATTTTACATGAGTGTTTATTTGCGGCCGTACACGGTAGACCATATCAACGTAGGAATATACAACATTAATTATTTCACGTTTTTTAAAAATCGTTTGTCAAGAGGGTAAAGGGTTCAGAAGGTGAAAAAATAAATCTAGCTATGTACATCACTTTCTCCTCTCTAAGTTTATTGGAAATAAAAAATATAGCATTGACAGGAGAGAGAGAGGAGAGAGGAAGAGGAGAGAGAAAGAGGGAGAATACAGAGAGAACAGACGAAGAGAGACAGAGAGAGCAGAGAAGACACGGAGCAGAGAGGACCGAGACAGAGAGAGAGAGAAGAGAACAGCGACAGAAGAGAGAGCACAGAGAGAGAGACAGATGAGAGAGAAGAACAGAGCGAGAACAGAACAGAGAGAAGACAGAGAGAGAGACAAGAGACAGAGAGAGAGAGAGACGAGAGAGAAGACAGAGAAGAGACAGAAAGACAGAGAGAGAGAAGACAGAGACGAGAGAGAGAGAACAGAGACAGAGAGAGAGTAGAGAGACAGAGGAGAGGGACAGAGAGACAGAACGAGAGAGAGAGAGGAACACGAGAGAGACAGAGAGAGACAGAGAGAGAGCAGAGAAGTACGAGAGAATGACGAGAAGAGACCAGACAAGATGAGAGACAGAGACAGAGAGAGGAGACACAGAGAGACAAGAGAGACAGAGGACAGAGAGACGAGACAGAGAGTGACAGAGAGAGACAGAGAGGAGAGGACAGAGAGAGAGAGACAGAGAGAGAGAGAGGACAGAGACAGAGAGAGAGAGAGAGAGACAGAGGAGGACAGACAGAGAGAGGACAGAGAAGAGAGAGAGACAGAGACAGAGAGACAGAGAAGAGAGACAGAGAGACAGAGAGAGAAGACAGAGACGACAGAAGAAGAGAAGACACAGAGAGCAGAAACAGAGAGAGCAGAAACAGAGAGAGAAGATACAGAGAGAGCAGAGACAGAGAGAGACAGAGAGAGAGACAGACAGAGAGAGGGACAGGACCGAGGGAGATGCGAGATGGATCAATTTCAACAGCAGACGGAGCGACAGCCACAGAGGATGCAAAAAACCTACACACAATCGAAGGCAGACGCACGGAGAGGAGCGGAGGACGATGAGTGAGAGCGGGAGAGACTAGAGAGAGAGAGCCAGAAGAGGACGAAAGAAATACCAGAAAAGCAATCACAACACGAGAAGCAGAAGGAGAGAGGGTAGTCTTGAAGATGTGCATGACGCATTAGAACGCTATGCAATCAATAATGTCGTTGTATTGGGCAGCATGTTTCATTATTTATCGTAGTAATCTTTTTTTTAATAGATTGTCTGTGTAGTTTACATTACAGTGCTATTCACATGGCATTAATCTTTGTAGCGCTTGCCGTGTCGCCAAGACGACCACCGCCAAACGTGGATTTGAGTCAACCGGCGGTATTCTCCGTCACGCGACCTCAATGCTTGGGTCACGGGAATTCAAATGTCATCTCCGTTTTCGTGCCTTGGAGAATAGAGCATGACGAATATTCGAAGATTGTGTTCACGTTTTTACTACCAGACACGTAATGTAACATTGTGTACTCGTTTTGTTTCATTTTAGCATGAGATTTTTGTTACATGGCGTAAGAATTTCACTTTTTTTTAGATCTGTGCACGCCTGCACCGTCATGACGTGATAGCGTACATGATAAGCTAAG
>JAWQFJ010018819.1:12500-40735 GCA_034096865.1 Theodoxus fluviatilis
ACCTTCACAAATGTGAGCCCATGAATGAGAACAAGAATGAAACAGTTTCTCAGGACTTCTGCCAGTCAGCTAAAACGGATGCCAGTGCTTACCCTGTAGCTTTCCTGTGTGTCCTGCAGCAGGGAGGACTTGAGGCGGATCTCTCCATTGTCAGGATTGATGTTGAAGTAGGTGGGGGCTGAGCCCTCTCCCACAATGGAGTAGGTCAGTGCGTTGTGTGGGCTCTGAAACATCATGACATTGCTCTTCTAATGATGGCAAGAAAAAAATATCCCACTTAGTGAATAACAAAACCAACGTCAATATTTTGTTTCTTTGTCTCATAGAAAGTGGGTACTATTCACTCCCATTTGTAAAATCTCAACATTTGCAGACAATTCAACATTGACATTTCAGTCCATCATGCTTCAATGACCAGCCACTGATACATATCTTTTCTCTCTCATTCTTACTTCAAAACTTTTTAATGCTCATTATTTTTTTCATTAGTTTTCAATGGTTGGTGATCCAAGGGTTGATAACAAACAAAAAAGATCAAATGAAGTATGTGGCATTTGGTTTGTGAGCCTTTGTTTTACAACATTTGGTACACTGAGCAAAACATTTTAGCAACTGTTCGTTAATAGTTGAATTCAATTCATTGTATACACATTAACAATTCATATAAATGTGCATTATAGATCCATTGAGTAACTGGTGATAAACTGTCTCATTCGGGTCATAACTCAGCAAACACTACAAAATGAGATTTCATAGTTACCACTGTTTTATAGACTGGAAGTTATGAAACAGTGTTCCAAAATAGTGAAACTGTTCTTAACATATTTGCTACCAATAATTTTCCTCTTCAACTGAGCTGCTCCAATGTTGATGCTTTCAGGGTCAGCTTTTTTTGCACTTGCCAAACTGGTACAAGCAGCATTACGCATCAAGGGGCGGTGTCTCCCGGTATGTATGATGTGGAGACACTCAGCTCATCCGGACTCAATATTTTGGGGGTTGTGCAAAGATAGTTGAAAAAGAACAACCTAGAAATACTCAAACAATATGTACTCTTCACTTCTGATTATTTTTTAATTGAGCTTAAAATTATCTTAAAATATTTAGGTGGCAGACAGGACACTCACACTTTGGTCCCTGTCAGCGGCAGTGACGTTGTAGATCAGGAAGGCAAAGTCAATTGTCTCCAGGACACTGGTGCTGGCATTGAACCCTTGAGAACTGCCAGGATTGGTCCACTCAGGATCAAACAGATTTCGGTCCACAGTCACCCTCACTGTCTCGTAGGCCACACGGGAGGGAGAACCACCATCACTGGCAGACACCGTGATCTGGAAGAGGTTTTTAAAATGTTTTAAATCTAAATTGACGTATGTCGTTTACAAGAAAAAAAGTGGTTAAGTTATCTAGGATTTCCAAAGACATTGAAAAAAATGTTTTTTTAACACACCTCGTGGACAGTTTGTCAAGATATCACAAACAATTAACACATCATCTAGAGTTGCAGCAAGCAAAATCAAACAGGGAATTATGGCCTCCTTCGTCCAACTTACTCATCTTCATCAGCTAATTTTTTAAGTTTCTCGTGTGATGATGCATGTATCTGTTTTTTCAATTATCTGTCTCTGTTTCTGTGTGTGTGATTAAATATTTGTGTTTGTCTCTGTATATTTCTGCGTTCCTGTTTGTATATCTGTGTACCTACCCATCATTTGAATTTGTGTATATTGTGTGTGTGTGTGTGTGTGTGTGTGTGTGTGTGTGTGTGTGTGTGTGCGCGCGCGCGCTTGCGTGTGTGTGTGTGTGTGTACTTGTGACTGTGCGTTTGTCTGTGTCTATCTCTGTGTCTGTCTGTGTGTGTCTCTGAGTGTGTGTGTGTGTGTGTGTGTGTGTGTGTGTGTGTGTGTGTGTGTGTGTGTGTGAGGCTTTCCATCTGTCCGTCTGTCTGTCTTTAAATAAACCCAGATTTCTCCGTCCCAGGGATAGAACCACGGCACTGCGCCTCGAATATTGTCCAACCCCAAAGCATGCTCGCCCATCTTTGCCTGTCTAAAAGACATGGTTTCAACAAGCGAGTAGAGGCTAAGGGGCTGACCGTGTACTCGTGCAAGAGGGGAGAGGACTGGGGATGGGCTGGCATGAACTGGTGTATATTTTAAACATACAGGAACTTATCAACCCTTCAAACTTGTCTATCTGTCTGTCTGTCTGCTTGTCTGTCTGTCTGCCTGCCTGCCTGCCTGCCTGTCTGTCTGTCTGTCTGTGTGTATGTGTGGTTGTCTGTCCGTCCGTGTGTCCATGTGTCTGTCTGCCTGCCTGCCTGCCTGCCCGCCCGTCCGTCCGTCCGTCCGTCGTGTCTGTCTGTCTGTCCGTGTTTGTATGTATGTCTGTCTCTGTGTATCTCTTTGTGTGTGTCTGTCTGTGTCTGTCTGTGTCTGTCTGTGTCTGTGTCTGTCTGTCTGTCTGTCTGTCTGTCTGTCTGTCTGTCTGTCTGTCTGTCTGTCTGTCTGTCTGTCTGTCTGTCTGTCTGTCTGTATGTCTGTATGTCTGTCTGTCTGTGTGCCTCTATTTGTTATTATATCTGTCTACCTGTCTGTCTGTTTGTTTTCCTTTCTGTGTGTCTGTCTTTCAATGGTACTGTCTGTGTGTGCGTCATGTTTATATGTTTAAGTATCAGCAAGCACACTCCCGTAATATTTGGTGTGACTTACGAAGTAATCTGTGGCCGCCTCAGACGCAAAACTCTGTGCCAGGGTGAGCACCCCGGTGTTGGCGTCCACAGAGAAACGGCCCGGCGCAGACGATCCTACAATTGTGTAGTTGACTGCAGAGAAAGGCATCTGAAGAAGAACATTTGACGTTTGAAGGGGGCCTGTGCTTATGCTATTATGCTATCCACATTTTAAAACAAAAGCTTTATTTGTTGCAGTACGTACAGAAAACGCCTTTGGGGCACACGTCTTATAAAAACCGTTGGCGCTGAACCTCCAGGTTTTCTCATTAAAAAAAAAGAAGATCGGGTTTGAACCCGCAACCTCTCGAGAAAAGAGGGGGAAAACACACACACACACACACACACACACACACACACACACACACACACACAAACACAAAAACCAGGTCGGGTTCGAACCCACAACCTCTCGAAAAAAGAGAGAGAAAAAAGTTTCAGCGCAGAATCGAACCTGGTCACGCATGACCAAGAGTGCAACGCTCTACCAGATGTGCCATTGGAGATCTGGTATGGCTGAGTGTTTGTAAAGCATTTATAGCGTTCACAGCGACAACTTGCAAGTGACCGTGAAATAGGAAGGTGTGAGATGAGATTTTACTCTGGGAGTAAACAAAATAAGTTTATTTCAGACCATTTACCTTTGCTGAAACTACTGTGTTCTGACAGCCATCTGGTTTGTAGCTTCGCACTTCTCGCACCTGTTCCGGTCAGTCTTTCCTGACGAGCAGTGAAGTGCTTCACAAGGCGCCTCTTTTATGTTTCGTGTTTTGTTTATTGCTTGCTATTTAATTAATTGTATTGTATTTAATTTTTCTTTATTTCAACTGTACAGTGTGCGAGTGTTGGAATGCTTTGTATGAGTGTGGACTTTTTCATTGTAAACGCCATGAGCTTGCCTATTAGGGAAGGTATGTGCGTACAAATAATCTGTATTATTATTATTATTATTATTATTATTATTATTATTATTATTATTATTATTATTATTATTATTATTATTATTATTATTATTATTAAACACAGACGAAAGTCCTGTAAGCTCCCAAGTTTTTGAAGGCTGCAAAATTCTCGCACTTTTGCCCAGCACAAAATATTGTACAATCCTGGCGTGGTTTATGCCCGGCAACTGGTTTTTGTCGACAGATTACAAACTGTTTGGTGTTTCATACGGATCTAACCCATCAACGTCAATAATCTTCTCGTATAAGCTTTTTTTTCTTTTCCTTTTTCACAAGTGAAAAAGACTAGGCCTGGTCAGAAGACCAGTGTCTGTAAGAGCGATGCAAATACAGCCAGAGAACCATCAGAATCGGCAACAGGCCCTGGAAGCCTAAGAAGGCCGAAGAATCTACTCTACTCTACTCATTGTTTTGTGAACGTAGGAAAAGATAACTCTGTTTGATTAAATCTGGCTATTCCATCAATTGACTATTTAGGGAGGTGCTTTCGAGTTTACGACCTAAATAAATCACGTTCTTTTCAAACCTCGATGTGAAGGAAATCCGTCCAGCAGTTTTTGAGATATCAGCCGTTAAGTCGGGCCTGACAGGCAGAGATACACATAAAATTACGTCACGTTATTGATGACGTCACACATTTTACAATTTCGCCATTCCATCAATTGACTATCTGGGGAGGTGCTTCCGAGTGTACGACCTTAAAAAGCCACTTTCTGTTCAAACCTCGATTCTGAAAATTTGATACATTCAATCGGACCTAACTTCCAGTAAGTGTGCAAAATGTCAAGGAAATCCGTCCAGTAGTTTTTGAGAAATGAGCCGTTAAGTCGGGACAGACAGACAGACAGACACACACAGACAGATAAAAACCACTGGCGCTGAACCTCCAGGTTTTGGCATTAAAAAAAAATATTAAAAAAAATCGGGTTCGAACCCGCAACCTCTCGAGAAAAGAGGGGGGGAAAAAACACACACAAAAACAGAAAAAACCAGGTCGGGTTTGAACCCACAACCTCTCGAAGAAAAAAAAACGTTTCAGCGCAGAATCGAACCTGGTCATGCATGACCAAGACTCCAACGCTCTACCAGTTGAGCCATTAGAGAATTTGATATGGCGGAGTGTTTGTAAAGCATTTATAACGTTCTTTTCCGTGGCCACACGAGCAGCTAAATCTTAACCGGCTGAATAAAAGCAAAGGAGTATGTGCGGGAGTGAGTCTCAGATCTGCATTTGAAATTGAACATTACTGCTCATTGCTCGTGCAAGGCTGGGAAAGTGTTGTTGTTTTTTATCATTTATCTGGTACGTGTTTGATGGAGTAACCTAAGCTCGCATTCCAAAATTGTAGAACCTTCTCTTGAAGTGTTGTGTGTGGAGCTAAAAAGCTTGCGCAACTGTCCTTCGCACTGACTGTCCTATGCACGGACTGTCCTATGCACGGACTGTCCTATGCACGGACTGTCCTTTGCATTAACTGTCCTTCACACTGACAAGGAGATAGTCACAAAGGAGAGGAGGGGAAGTGCGCTTTCTACAGTAAAGATCTAACAGTCCGCTCCAAGTTTTTGTCGCGCTCACCAGTGCTTCGACACATGCCGGTCATTCTGTGCACTGGTCAGTGTGAAAGTGCATAGGACAGTCAGTGCATCAGACAGTCAGTGCATCGGACAATCTGTGCATAGAACAGTCAGTGTGAAGGACAGTTAATGCAAAGGACAGTCCGTGCATAGGACAGTCAGTGCGAAGGACAGTTGCGCAAGCATTTTGGCTCCACACACAACACTTCAACAGTAGGTTCTACAATTTTGGATTGCGAGCTTAGGTTACTCCATCAAACACGTAACAGATAAATGATATTTAAAAAGCAACACTTACCCAGCCTTGCACGAGCAATGAGGATGGTTGATCTTCTGCTTAGCAGCGTCAAGATGGAAAGAAAGTCGATGTGGTGCTACATTTCTTCGCATTGATCTGAAGCACCGAGCATCACCTCCACCGTTTAATCCTCTTGCTCATTGATCTTAATTTCGTTTAAATACCATGAGTAGTATTTATTCATACCCCTGTCTATCACAGTCTGAGAAATCTTCTCACTGTCCGGCAAAAATGAGACACAAATGCTGTCCGGAATACAACGCAACAAGTTAGTCTGCGTTCGCGTGGAAGCCATTTTGCCGCCTGCATCAATTACCACGCGAGATACAGTGAGAAAGGGGCGTGGCTGTGGAGTGGGTCGCCATTCCATCAATTGACTATCTAGGGAGGTGCTTTCGAGTGTACGACCTTTAAAAAAACACTTTCTTTTCAAACCTCGATGCTGAAAATTTGATACATTCAATCGGACCTAACTTCCAGCAAAGATTATAGGTTACACAAAGATAGTGCATTAGCTCATTGTTGTGAGGATCGAGACACATTGCGCCCCAAGCAGCAAGAACTATGGGGAAGTAATCACACTGCTTAGAGACATGTAAAAGTGCTTGTTTGTCGACGCGCTTCTGATGCGTTCTGATCATGTTTGTGAATAAATTTACCGTGTAATGTGTAATAAAATGATATGCTGCAATAATGGGAGTGTTTTGGCTTTGTTTTTTGTAGCAGGCGTTGTGAAATCGAAATATTTGCTTAATCGAAATGGACGGTTCTGCGCATGTCCATTAGCCTATAGCCCGTTTAAACATTGCTCTGTCAGTGGAGACAAAGATTATAGGTTAGACGCTACTGACTTCGCACGTCCGGTAGGTTATGCCAAAGATGCGGCCACGTTAAAGCATGCGAAAATATAAATTAGATTAAAAACTATTCGAAAATAGCCATATTAGACTGTTTTAACGCATACTTTCTGCACAAAACCCACAGAAGATAAGTAAACAAACCTCACCGTATGTACCTAGGTGGCTAGCAGACGAACTGACAGAGCAATGTTTAAACAGACTATAGGCTAATGGACATGCGCAGAACCGTCCATTTCGATGAAGCAAATATTTCGATTCACAACGCCTGCTACAAAAAACAAAGCCAAAACACCCCTATTATTGCAGCAAATCATTTTATTACACATTACAGCGTAAATTTATTCACAAACATGATCGGAACGCATCAGAAACGCGTCGACAAACAAGCACTTTACATGTCTCTAAGCAGTGTGATTACTTCCCCATAGTTCTTGCCGCTTGGTGCGCTGCGTTTCCGAGCGTCTTGTAACTGTATATAGCAAAAGCTCGGCATGAGCTATCTTTGTGTAACCTATAATCTTTGCTTCCAGTAAGTGTGCAAAATGCCAAGGAAATCCGTCCAGCAGTTTTTGAGATATCAGCCGTTAAGTCGGGACAGAGAGAGACAGACGTGCATATAAAATTACGTCACGTTATTGATGACGTCACACATGTTGCAATTTTTTGATAAATCAGCCGTTAAGTTGGGGCTGACAGACAGACACACACGCAGACAGACAGATAAAGTCTGTAGGACCTCCAGTAAACCTGGAGGGATAAATTCTGTAGGAACTCCAGTAAACGTGGAGGGTTAAAAACCGCTGGCGCTGAACCTCCAGGTTTTGGCACTATAAAAAAAAGATTGGGTTCGAACCCGCAACCTCTCGAGAAAAGAGGGGGGAGAAAAAAACAAAAAACAAAAAAAAACAGGTCGGGTTCGAACCAGCAACCTCTCGAAAAAAGAAGGGGAAAAAAGTTTCAGTGCAGATTCGAACCCGTTCACGCATGACCTAACGTTACAACAGTCCAACGCTTTAACCATCTGAGCCATTCGGCAATTGACGTCACTACGTGTTTGTAAAGCAATTATAACGTTCTTTTCCGTAAACTCCCTCGTTTCGTATTTTGCACTGTAAATTGTAGAAAAATGGATGGTAGTTCATGAAATTTGAGTGATCTTGTACATTTTAGGATACTCAAGGTCTATTTCTGCCAAGTTTAATATTGATTCACTGCCATTAGGCCACGCGAACAGACTACGAAGTTGGAACTTTTCTGACTTGTGTTCCACTCAACACATTTTTGACCCGGTGGACATGTACTCGATTAATTGACTCGATTAAATTGAACTGATGTATTTGATATACATTTGTATTAATCTTGAAAAATTATTAAAACATACTTCATTCATTCGCGCATTAGTCTTGGCAGCGTTCAGCGGACGAAGTAAACATCAAACTACTTCGACCATAACATAAGTGCGAGTTGCAGACGAAACTATATATATATGTCAAATTACTGCTATCTTACGGTCGTAATAATCGGACGAAGTCTGAATAATCTGAGAAAGAAAGTCGAATTGGTTTATTATTTGTATGAATACGAGTTTTTTGATCCGCTGCCTAGCAGTGATGATTTGTATACGAAGCTGTCGTCTGCTAGGCGAAAGCAATCCGCGAATCCAGCGAAGTTTCAACCATGAATGGACAAAATCGTATTACTACCGTCAGGGTCGATTAAAAACGCTAAAAATGATTGTACCACACACTCAAAAACCCTCTTTTTGTGTAAAATTGGCAGAAAAATGTTTTGATTAGAGATCCATTTGGGGTAAGATAGGTTAGAAATGATCCAGCGTGTGCAGTGTATGGAAACTGAGAGACGCCCTTCTCTGACCCATTTTGTGTTTGTAAAATATCATCCCATTCAGACATTCAAATGCACAAAAAACAAAACAGGAATACTTTACAAAGCCAGTTTTATCTTATCTATCTCTTGAAAGCTTTATTGATCGACGTGTGTTATTTCCAACACCACATGCATGTACAAAAGCAGCCTTGTTTGTGTGTTGTCAAAGTTTGAAAGTTGGTCCCCTAGTGAATGGCGAACTTTTGTAACAGTGTCAGATTTTAATTTCGTCTAAATAACATGAGTAGTATTTATTCATACCCCTGTCTATCACAGTCTGAGAAATCTTCTCACTGTCTGGCAAAAATGAGACACAAATGCTGTCTGGAATACAACGCAACGAGTCTGCGTTCATGTGGAAGCCATTTTGCCGCCTGCATCTGTTACCACGCGAGGTAGAGTGAGAAAGGGGCGTGGCTGTGGAGTGGGTCGCCATTCCATCATTTGACTATTTAGGGAGGTGCTTTCGAGTTTACGACCTACATAAACCACGTTCTTTTCAAACCTCAATTCTGAAAAGTTGACACATTCAATCGGAACTAACTTCCAGTAAGTGTGCAAAATGCCAAGGAAATCCGTCCAGTAGTTTTTGAGATATCAGCCGTTAAGTCGGGACAGAGAGACAGACGTGCATATAAAATTACGTCACGTTATTGATGACGTCACACATGTTGCAATTTTGCCATTCCATCAATTGCCTATTTGGGGAGGTGCTTCCGAGTGTACGACCTTAAAAAACCACATTCTGTTCAAACCTCGATTCTGAAAATTTGATACATTCAATCGGACCTAACTTTCAGTAAGTGTGCAAAATCTCAAGGAAATCCGTCCAGTAGGGGCTAGTTTATACTCTATCCTCTGAGCGACGTGGAGCCAATGCAGTGCACGAAGGAGTTTGGATGTGGGAGTTCTCTTGGGACTTCTAAAAACTAATCTAGCAGCGGCATTTTGGACTTTTTGCAGTTTGTTTAGCAGAGTGTCAGGAATTCCGGCAAGAAGAGAATTTTCATAATCAAGACGGGACAGAACAAGGGAAGTGTCAAGGGTTTGTGAAAGATAGTGATGAATAGTGCTAATCTTCCTTAACTCGTAGTAAGCTAACTGGCAAACTTTGTTCACATGAACACTCATAGAAAGATCATCATCGAACATGACACCTAAGTTTCTAACAGACTCTGAGAATTGTATCTCACTCTGACCTATTGTTAGTTTCAGTGCCTGATCAAATTTGCCTCTACCGCCAACCAGGAGAGCTTCGGTCTTTCAATTTTTTCTCTCTATCTACCCGTAATTTTAGACCCATTGAAAAGTAGATCTATCAAATATTAACTTTCCGGTATTTTTGCACCTGGTTCGGTTTTTAGACGCGCATGCGCACTTGCTACGCCATGTTGTTTGGATCCCGCGAGTCCTTGTTCCATGAATGAAAAATGCACAAATATGGACGTATTGTGAAGGTTCTGGAATGTGCTAGAATGTTGCTGTGGCTTTAATTGAGCTCTTACGCATGTCTCCTTGACATTGTTGTTGCTTATTTGCTTGACGTAGTTAGGGTGAATTCGTCTTTCGAAGTGTCACATGGCGTCTTTCCAGCTACTTTGAAGACAATCGAGTGCATTCTTGTTCGTAAAAGGTTGTGGAATCTGTACAGGTGACCTTCAAGTTTAAGGTCAAACAACTAAACCTACCAATGACATCATACACTAAGAAATGCTTTACACGTTTTTCCTACCAAAATACATGTGGCTATGACACAAGGTCAAGGTCATCCAAGGTCATGCAACACAAAGCTGTTAATTCAAGACATAGGAAGCACAATGGTGCTTATTGGCACTTTCTACCATGAGATATGGTCACTTTTAGTGGTTCACTACCCCATTTTGGTCACATTTCATAAGGGTCAAAGTGACCTTGACCTTGATGATATGTGACCAAATGTATCTCATGATGAAAGTATAACATGTGTCCCACATAATTATTAAGTTTGAAACAGTTATCTTCCATAGTCCAGGGTCAAGGTCACTCCAAAATAGGTACACAATCCAACTTTGAAGAGCTCCTGTGACCTTGACCTTGAAGCAAGGTCAATCAAACTAGTATTAAAAGATAGGGCTTACTTTGACCTATATACCATATATGGGTCAGGTATCCAATCTCAAAATCTTCAGAGAAAATTGAGAAAATGTGAAAAATGGCTGTTTTTTAGACAATATTTACGGCCCCTGCGACCTTGACCTTGAAGCAAGGTCAAGTCACTATGTATGTTTTGTGAGGCCTTGTCATCATACACCATCATGCTACATTTAGCATTGATAGACTTAATAGTCTCCGAGAAAAATCCAACGTTAAAGTTTTAAACGGACGCCCGGACGCTCGGACGCCGGGACGGACGAAACGGGTGAGTATATATACTCACTTTTGCTTCGCATGTGAGTCAAAAAGCAAACCGGCACAACACGCACACACCTAGGCCTTCACTAATGGTACCTAGATGTAACAATGCACACCCTACATGGATGAAAAAAATTAGTGTGCAACACGTGACTCAACCTACCCCAGATAGTAACTAACTGATTCACCACTTGTCTTTGAAACCAAATTAAAAAACAACCAATGCACGTATGTTAATGAAACATGTCTCGCTGAACAGAGGATGGACTTTCGTTTCATTGGAGCCTCAGTTTTAAAGTCTCATGTTTTATACAAAAACTGTAACAAGTTATAAAAAAGGGGTATTACATTTGGTTTTTTTCAACATTTTGGTGACTCACTTCTACACTCAGCTGTTCAGCACTCAATTAAGACGATCAAAAAATTTAAAGTGATTTATAAAGAACAATGAATGCTCTTTCTGTACATTGGCAATTTGGGAATTGTAGGATGACTTTTTGCATCTGTTCAGCTTTTCTGTTCCTAGTGACTCAACCTACCCCACAAATGACTCAACCTACCACGGCATGGGGCAAGTTGAGTCAAAGTTGGGTACCCCTCTTATTTTGTTTGTTGTGAAGAAACCAACATACATTTTCAACTTTTTTCCATTGGTTTAGGTAAAGGAATGATTGCAGAATAATTTAAACCTTTCTATTATGTCATACTTGTTAAATTGGCGAAGTAAGACCAGTTTTTCATTTTGGTGACTCAACCTGCCCCGGTCCTATATGCTGCAGCTCTGCGTTAAGGCTCGGCACGGCTCGATTTCAAATTTATGTCAAAACGGCAGTGCTGACTTGTCCTGCGTTTTGTTGCACTCAGCTTCATCTCTGCTACGATGCAGCAGGTTCAGGAGTTTCGATTGGTCGGTTTCTTTAATTACTTAAAAAGCACGTTACCATTAAAAGTAGAGGGTTTTGGAGGCCCTCTTTGGATACATGAATCCCCAAAATGATTTCACATTCAATTATATCCCTCTTGATTGAATAGAAAACTTCATAAAGGCATTAGGGTCGAAAATCCATTAATGACAAAAGGGAGATAACCATCACCAGCCATAGAGGAAGGTCAAGGGAATTCCAAAATGTGTGTCGTCTGCTATTTCGTTACACGCATGGGTATAAATGCTGCCGTTTACTACAGGCGCAAAAGTCGGGTGATCCCAGGTGTTTCGACACTCTAATGCACTCAATGCAAGCATGTGTTCTTGACGTCAAGTCATGGATGACATTCAATAAGCTGAAATTAAATGATGAGAAGACCGAGGTAATGGTTTCCTCCTCACCACGCATGTCTACCTCTGTCCAGCTCCCAGAGTCCATCACCATCGGCAATGCTACTGTCCCCTTTTCTAACACAGTGAAAAATCTAGGCGTTACGTTAGATTCCCACCTCACTATGCATGCACAGGTTCAGACCATCATTCGTTCTGTGAACTTTGAGCTCCGTCGCATCGGTTCAATCCGTCACTATCTCTCTGAGCAAGCGGCCAAGACCCTTGTCTCAGCGTTCATTCTATCCAAGCTAGATTATTGTAATGCTCTGCTTTATGGCTGTCCCGAGTATCTCATTGACAGGTTACAAAAACTGTAGAACAACGCCGCTCGCCTGATCTGTAGAGTCCGCAAATTTGAGCATATCACCCCCTACCTTCAGAAACTACACTGACTCCGTGTCGAGGAACGTATCATTTACAAAATTGCATGCTTATCTTTCAACGCATTCACACAGACAGGACCCGCATACCTCACAGCCCTCATAGACACACGCCACGCAGAACACTTCGCTCTTCAGCAAACACCACCACCCTCGTCCCTCGTAAAATGAAATCATCTTTTGGTGACCGCTCTTTCTTTGCCTCCGCTCCTCTCGTCTGGAACTCTCTCCCTGCTAATCTTCGTCTGTATCCCTCTTCCGAGTCTGACTCTTTCCGCGCTGATCTAAAGACACACCTGTTCTCTCTTGCATACACATCTGCCAAATAGCCCCCCCCCCCCCCACCCCTCCCTCCCACTGACCCCACCCGCTCAACTTCACAGCTCCTCGTACATATTCTCGTAATTGTATTTTGTAAATATTTTGTTTTTGATTCACTTATCTCGTTTGTGTTTGCTTGCTTGTTTGTTCTCTTCATTTGCTTATTTCATTCTTGTTTAGATTGTCGATTGGTTGTCTGCTTGCTTGTTTATTTACTGTGTTGGTATGCCTGCTTGATTGTGTTCGATTATTTAGCCTGCTTGTTTGTTTATTTTCTTTTGTTGTATGCTTGCTTCAACTGTGTTTGATTATTCTGCCTGCTTGCTTGTTAATGTTATGTGTTTGTATGCTTGCTCTGATTGTACGTGATTTTGCTGCTAGTGTTGATTGCCTACGTGATTTGCTTGTATCTGATTGTCTGCTTGTGATGTGTGAACGAGATTGTAAAGCGCTTAGAGCTCACCTGAGGATAAGCGCTATAGAAATATCCATTATTATTATTATTTATTATTATTATTATTATTATTATTATTATTATTATTATTACACACGTACACACACACGTACACACACACACACACGTACACACACACGCGCGCACACACGTACACACACACACACGCACACACGTACACACACACACACACACACACACACACACACACACACACACGTACACACACTAGCCATTCAGGGAGAATCGCGAGATTTGTGGCCAAACAAACGCGCCCATATAGGCCTACAAGTCGTTCAAGAGTCGAGCTCGATCGAGCAATCAATAGCGCTAGGCTTCTTGAACGACCTGATGTTTACCGTGCAAGTCCGTGAAGTGAATTCCATTGAATTCCGTTTAGTATGAGCCAATCAAATGCGGCTACGGGCGCTGTATGTTGCAAGGTACAGCAAGTGGCGCACTCTAGTGTGAAGCAGTAGAGGCGTCTTCTGAAATGCTCCAGCTGCAGCTTGACCTTGACAGGAAGTTGACCTCTGCCACTGGGTGAAACATCACCAAAGATCGTGTATAAAAGATTACCCTTATGCTTTTATTAAGTCGTCTCTCCGATCAAGAGGGATAAAATTGAATGTGAATTCAAGTTGGAGATTCGTGGGTCCAAAGAGAGCCTCCAAAACTCTATATGTAATGATAATCTGCTTTTTAAGTCATTTAATAGAACCGACCAATAAAAACTCTTCATCTTGCTACAACGTGGCAGAGATGAAGCGGGGTGCAACGGAACGCAGCATAAGGCAAATAGCAACAAGGGTGATAAATCTCGTATGACTTCGCCGTCTCTTTTGCATGGGCGAGTTTTAGCATGCTACGTAATTTGCAGAATGAATATCCCTATATCATGGCATGCAGTTGTGATATACAGGCTGAATAAAAAACAATCTACATGCAAAAATAGCTCATACAGCAGCAAATCCGTCGCTTGTCTAGAGAGATTTCCCACCCCAAAAAGTGCGCAGCGGAATCTATAAACGTGGCAAAAAGGGAGGTGACTCTCTGATGACTAAAGACGCCTTTCTTGCACGGTCGCGTTTTTTGCACGTTACACAGCTCCCTAATTTCTACTCACCTATTGAAATCCTGTCTTTTGAATAGCGGATTTATGCGAGCAAGCCCTGGCGTAAGATAATGTGCTTGGCGAATTGCTGTGGATCAGTCCTTGGAATGGGAGAAATCAGTATTCTTTCTTGCTATTTCCCAATCGGCAGCTACCCTGTGTCATTACCATGTGTTGCAACCCTGAATGAGCATGACTGTATAAGGTGAACATCTAGGATGCACCCTCCTCTCTGTGTGGCTGCGAGAGTGTTGGTTGAGGGTCTATGACGCGTCAAGAATCAAATAATCGTCCTAAAAGGAGCTTCCTAAAGCTTCCATCATGTTTACAGCATTGAATTTCTCACTTCGTTTCACTGTGAAAAAGACACTTGCCGAGAAATTGGTGATGAACTCTCCGGGAGACGCAGTCACGCTGACATTGATAGTTCTGAGAGGGTTTGTGGACTCCTTCTGTCCGTCAGCAGACCCTGCAAGCAGTGCGAAGATTTCTGCTTGAGATTAAGAAACAGGAATACAAATATGTACACGGAGTAACACAATATAACATAACATTTACCCAATTTCATTACAAAAGAATGTATGAATCATGTGTAAAAGATAGACATGAATGCATTTGTTTCTTTCTTATCATAATTTACCCACCCCATCCCCATCCCCCCGTGACAGACTCACTCACTCACAGGCAGACAGACGCAGACAGACCGAGAGGCAGAGAAAAAGGGTGGTGGTGGTGGAGACGGAGAGAGAAGCAGCAGGGAAGCAATCAAGGAGATGAGCAGAGGGGAGGATGGAGGAATAATTCCGGCAAGCGGGGAAACGGACTGGCAATAGAAGCAATGAAACACGCAAGCAAATCCAAAATCATGTCGGGACGATCCCACATGAAAGAGACACATTTACAGCCAGAGACAAATTCGACCACAAAACTCGACAGAAGGGCCATGATTGATGGGCAGAAGGGGATCTAATTCCGTGGTTAGACGCCCGCTGTTGCTTGCGTCGAGCTGTGGCGAAGCTGTGCGGATCAGGGAGTCGCATCCTCAGACACAGCTCGCCACTTGCATTGCCTCCCCTGCCGGGAAGTTGAACCGACTACTGGACGTTACGCAGCGGCGACCGGATGCAAATTCGCTCAGAAATCTTTCCCCACATATAAACAGGATGAATTTTAAATTCTGATGAGAAATGTAGGCAGGATGAACGCAATGTAAGCAGGATGATGAGCAGTCAGGTCGGACAGGATGCTGAAGTAAACTTACCAGAAAGAATCATGAAGAGTGAAACAGTGAGAAAGGGTAATCTCCCTTTCCAGTCCATGACTGTTTCTTGCTTCGCTTTCTCTCCTCTCTGAGCTCAAGGTCGTGCGTGACCGAATGCTCTGAAATAAGTTATCGGTGCATTACACTGCCAGCTCATCATCACAGCTGATACGTCGACGGAAGCAAGAGAGTCAGCGATTACATCGTCCACAAAAAAACCCACAAAATATATTTACGAATTCTATTTTCCTGTCACATGACGCACACAGACATGGGCACAGGTGCGCGCGCGCGCGAACACACACACACACACACACACACACACACACACCTTTATCACGTTGAATTGATAGATATTGTGGTAAGAAAATCTAGAGCAAGAAAAGAATAATACAATCTCTATAACCACACACTTTTCCCCCTTTACACGGCAAATGACAATAATGACAACTACGACAAAAACGTTTAGGTTACATTATTGGAACCTGTGGAGAGTGTGGCTTTTCAACTTCACAGTCTCATACATTTAACATGTCTACTTCCTCGATGCATTACTTCTGACGCGCTGTGGCAAACTGAAATGATTAGTAAATGTTTAAAGAAAAAGCAAATGGGATATTTTATACTTCGGCTTTTCACCCAATGAGGAGTGATCACACTTTACACTTATTCTTCCTGGTCATCGGGTTACTCGTATCATCGAAGTGCCAAAGTTAATGTTCCGCAGTGTAACACCTCCACCCTCCCAGATACCTAGTTTATTCTTGGATGAGAAAAAGCTAAGTTAGTGAAGCATCTTGCTCAAGGATAAAACTCCGGAATCCTCATAGCTTCGTATGCCGCATCCTCTTTCCGCAAGCGACAGCAGGCCAGGCGCACTAACCACTTCGTTACTTTCATTTTTATTCCCTTGTGAAAAACTCTGCTTCATGCTCTGTATGCCAATGAAGTGACACGACCAGATGCATGCAAAAACTATTGCATATCCCGGAATTCTCAGCCTGGTATTAATAAGTTGATCCATCATTATTACGCGAGGCTCTCTTCGTGGAGTCAAAACGGTGCAGTGGCTCACTGGCATCTAAATGGTATCAACGAGGGACAGCCGATGTATGCTAGGAACACTCCTGGAGACTCGATATTTCCCACAGCAGCACCACACTGCCTCGGGGCTCCAGGGAAACAAATACGCCATCTTTAAGCTTGAGGTCTTTGTCGGCGCTGTAGCGCAAAACAACATAATTTCAAGACGTGGCACATGCAGAATCCACGACAATTAAGTCCTAAAGGACCACTGATATCTACGATGAAGACGAACTACTCGTTGCTGTGCCTCACACCCGAATAGGAACACTAGTCCAGTCCAGATTTGAATTAACAGGGCAGGTTTTCACGCTGCAGTGGTTGCAACACGCCAATTGTTTTCGTTTAGTCTCCTCAAGTGCCTCGGTCGGGACTCGAAGCAGGTTTTCGCTTCACAGTAGTCCAACATAGCAGCCTGGCCCTTTAAGTCTCACCTCCGTAGACTGCCTCAGGCAATGAAAGCACGCCGACAATGTTTCACCTCGCTCCAGGTACACAGAAGCGGTTCACCAGAGGTATTCGTTCTCCCCATGTTTCGCATCAGAAATGTAAACATTTCGTTAAAATGACTCAAACTGCCAGTCGACAGAAAAAGGCGCCCACGCGTTGTTTTCCTTAGAGGATGAAATCGACGTGAAGGAACTTGAGGCTTGATGGGAGAAAATGCATTATTAGAGACGACAGCAATGTTGTAAATCTATGACGGTGTTACGAAACGCATATTTTCCATTTATTCCTGGTTGTGGTTATAGCATATAGTGGGTTGGGAATTAGCTGCCAAGCCATAGTGTATTTTGATATTTGCTGCCAAGCCAGTGTTGATGTTGGGATTGATATGGTGGATGTAGTTTTGGAAGGGAAAACAAACAGTGAACCTTGCTTCCCTTCCAATACAGAAATGAACTTAGTGGAACGTTTGGGAGGTTGTTTTATCCACCTTGATTCACGCTCTACAGTTGACCAATCTGCAGTGAACTTCTCAGGAAACGGACTAATGAAACTGCTTGGTTATTGTTCAATGGGAGAAGTAGATGACTATATGAACATTTGATTGGTCAATTGATACGAGATCGTGAATCAAGACATCCTAAAACGCTGTGATTGGTTGAGAACGACAGGGAGAATTCTGCCGTTGTATTTAAACCCTTGCTTTCCAATCACGGGTGTGCCCGTAGCAAAACTTTCATCGAGACAGCCCCATGTGTAGGACGGCGCCCTGTCTCAAAGAGTTCACGAGGTGGACATGTGTGAAAACTGATGGAATTTTCGTCCACTGACGGACTAATTCTCAGTGACCCGGTCTTCAAACGTCTATGGATAGACAACGGGAGAACTGGAGGACTGCTCCCACTTTTGACTGCAGGGAGAGACAACGTGCAAGGTACTGCAATTTCGTTCTTGCAACGCTTTCCTCTCCTGAGTGAATTATCTGCTGACCACCCTGTGAGGAGAAGTTGTCTCTAGAAACTTCTCCCCACTTCTGAGAAAGCCACCTGCGAGAAATCTCTGACCCCTCGCACCCCGCTCCTCCTTCTCGTCGTCTTGCCTGCCGTCTCGCCTCGCCCCTCCTCGTCGCCGTCTCAACGACGCCTGCCGCCCGCTGCCCGCTTGTCGTCAGACCACACGTTGATGCAAGAGCCCTCCATCTCCGGAATCAAGTGCAAGTCCCGCATCACCCTCCACCACGAGAGTGGGGAAATCTCCACGTTTTCATCACCAGAGGAAATTCTCCAGTTTCGTCGTGTATTGTGCAGTGAGTCCATGAATGGACGTTTCCCCTAATCCTCTCTCCCATCGTGTGTGTGGAATGTCATTCACTGGAAGCGTAGCTCGTTTAGCCGGCTACGGATTGGCTGGACGCCACAACAAGTTGCGTACGTGAGTACTGGTTTACCCATCTTGGCTTGGCAGCCCTCTTAGTTAATTGATTTAATTCTGGGGAAGGTTTCTTTTTATTTCCTAATGCGTTTCAGTATCACCATGCCTTCTTATTTATTGTGTTGAAACTTATCACTCTTGACCAATTTGATTATTATTGATTAAAGCTGAATTTGAATTTGATTTGTGCAGCCCAGTCATTCATTTGCGTCCAATCGTCATCCTTGTGCGAATGGTTTTGATTGGAAGGTGCCAAGTAGTACGGAATTCCCTAGACATTTAACGAGCCACAGAAAAGATTAATAATCTTTTAATACTACTTGTGACAGACGGGCTGCCACTAACTCTGTCGGTCACTGTTTTCCCTGCCTGTCTCTCCCGAATGTAATGTCTCGTGATGATTTGAGCTTGGCAGCCATATGGAGCCTCCCTCGGGTTCAAGCTTACTGCTCAGTAGCGTAATCAAAAGAATTTTCAAAGCATGTCCTATACCTCAATTTTATACGTGTCTAAATTTGTTATTTTAGCATCAGTTCATCTGTATGGTCCTGTGATGGAGTAGAGACGACTCCATGTTATCACCAAACTCTTGTGTGTCTAACCACTAATGTGTCCTTCAGTGTCACTCATGTCTCGTTCAATGTCACTCATATCTCATTCAATGTATTAATGTCTTATTCAATGTCACGCAGATTCATTCAAAGTCACAGTCTCATTCAATATCACGTATGTCTCATTTAATATCAATCATGTCTTATTCAATGTATTCAATATCACAATATCATTCAATGTCACAGTCTCGTTCAGTGTTACTCATAACTCATTCAATCATGTATCATTCAATGTCACACAGCCTCATTCAATGTCACACGGTCTCATTCAGTCTCACACAGCCTCATTCAGTGTCACATAGTTTCATTCAATGTCACATAATATCATGCAATGCCACAGTTTCATTTAATGTCACTCATGTCTCATTCAATGACTTTCAGTCTCATCCACTTTTTGTCGCCGTTCTTGTCAAGTCAGCTGTTACCAGTGTTCTTTGAGATCAGTGCTACCAGTACTATGGGCTTGCCAGATTATCGGTGCTGGGATAGTTAAAGAGGGTCATTTATAAGTTTTAAACGATGTTGTCCCTGCACACTTGTCAATGTTATACATGTATATGCTGCCGCTGTATTCTTTGGGACGTGAAGTTACAGACAATTGCCCATATCAAAAGCGATCCCTCCTTGCTCCATGGATTTCGTCAGCTTGTATTCTCGCGGAAAGAGGACGAAAGCATGAAATAAAAACCCCAACACACCTACACACGCACACACGCACTTTCTCTCTCTCTCTCTCTCTCTCTCTCTCTCTCTCTCTCTCTCTCTCTCTCTCTCTCTCACACACACACACACACACACACACTCACACACACACTCACACACACACACACGCGCGCGCACGCACACACGCACGCACGCAGACACACACGCACACACACACACACACATACACTTCAGATCACTGTATTCTTCACACACTGAAAACACCCAATGCTTTTTTGCCTTGAAAACCTCACTTGGAGAGACATTTTCCCATCACGACTCCATTGAGATGGAAGAGCGAGACATTCTACTGAAGAAAAAAAGCCCAACGCGGCGCACTGAATTGCCGCGCCTGTTCGACCCTGCTCAGGATTGCGTTAAAGCCAGTGGGCACAGAGAGTATTCTTGTGAATCTGGTTGGGACCATTTACTAGCTGCTTTGCTACAACGCCATCACGAGTGTTCAAGCTGATAGCACGCTTGGACGCATACAGGATGTGTGTGTGTGTGTGTGTGTGTGTGTGTGTGTGTGTGTGTGTGTGTGTGTGCTGTGTTTGTGCTTAATTGTATGAGTGCATTTGTGCGTGTGCGTGCACGCGTGCGTGCATGTATATACGATATTAATGTTGCGCTTGGGCGCTTGGGCGCGCGCGTGTATGATACACCTGTGTATGTCAGGCAGAGGTTTTCATACCATGATATTGACCTCCACCGTGAGAACTCAAGCTCTGTAGCGTGGAAAATAGTAACCCGTGGAAAACAGTAACAGAAGTCATCGCAGAGTTATCTGCGAGGGATTTTCTGAAAATTCAACTCTAAAAAGAGACGGCACCCGCCACTCCGCCTGACTGACTTGGCACGCCCGGGGAGTTATGCTAAGATCCGGCCGCGTAAATATATCTGCGTTTTGTGACAAACGTCTTTCTCGGCGGTACTGTACTCCATGCACCTTAACGGTGCGCGTGATTCGGGTGTAATCTTAAGCTAAACGACGTTTATTGGCGCTGCTGAAATGGTCGAAGTCAACGGTCGCGTTTTATAAAACCAGACTACAAACAGACTACAGGGAGGTGACTCCCATATTATTTCCGGCAGGGGAGACGGCTTTACACGGGGAAAAACTTTTTTGAACGCTACATCATGTGTTAAACTACACAAATGCACCAAAACCTCGTAAAGCAACTAATGCGTCGTTTGTCGGAATATATTCCATGCGAAGAACAGGTGCAGGAGCGGTAAATTGCATAAAGCACGTCCCTCGCAGATAACTCTGCGATGACTTCCGTTACTGTTTTCCACGGGTTACTATTTTCCACGCTACAAGCTCGCACAAGTTGCAGAACAGGAAGTGAGCCCGATTCGGAATGACACGTGTGCTGTGATCTTTGCGTCGACCAGCAGACGCAGTGTACGTTAGCAGCAAAGTGTATGAAAAGAAACAAGAACCCTGCACTCTAGCATTAAAACACCCATTGTGGTGAACTAATTTGAAATCTCGAATATTATGGTTTGGTGTTAAGCTTTTTTCGTGAATACGTCGTTATGAAATGGAACGATTACGACTCAAAGTAAAATGACGCTGGAGAAGCAAGAACAAAATCGAAGGCAAAGATACTATTGATGACGATGACAATGAAGGCAGAGATGATGGTGTTAAGTATGTCTACAATGACGACGGCGATGATGACGACGACGATGACGACGACGACGACGACGACGACGATGATGATGATGATGATGATGATGATGATGATGATGATGTGTTTTATGGTTTAGTTATGGGGTTGTGTTGTGCTCAAAGAAAAGTTTCTCCCTCGATTATTGAAACAACAGTATTCTACTGGTTTTGTTTTGAAGTTAAGCAATTGGTACTCTATACCAATGGAACGGTGGAACTTGAGGCGTGTTCAAGACACCTACCGGTACGTACCGGTACGTACCGGTAGCATCTTGAACGACTTGTTACGGCTACCGGTACGTACCGGTACGTACCGCGCCCGAGAGCCGTTGCGCGTGTATAGCCAAAATGGCTGCCTTCGGGGAAAGGAAGAAAATCGTCATCACAAATATGCGCTGTGGCACGCATTTCGACCTGTGATTATTACCCAGCCTATGCGAGACGTTACAAGAAGGTAGGCTGATATTGTACTTTTCTTTTTTAAAGAATAACTGCTCTGAAATAATTACCGGTCAAGATGTGAGCAAACATTTCAACGATAGACGGCAAAACAATTTCAAGGCAATTTCAAGGGAAGCAACTCTTATTTTTTACATTAGCCCTTGGTTAGTGGTGTTACCTCCCTTGAAAATAGCATCGAACTATTCTTGCTTACACCAAGTCAGCACTGTCGTTTTGACATAAATTTCTATTCGAGCGATGTCGAGCATTCATGCACAGCTACAGCTTAACGTATTTCATCAGCTTCCACAAGGAACAAGCAGTCTGCAGCTGCTGGTTTACTCATTTGGTTGAGAAGCGCAATCCGCGGCGATGAGAAGGCATCTTGGAAGCCATCTTGGCTACCGTTGGGTCATAACGAGTCGTTCAAGATGGCACACCGGTAGGTAGGCTACCGGTAGGCTACCGGTAGGTCGTCTTGAACGCACGGTTGGTTGAAACTATACTTTTTGAAAAATTCTCAAAAGGTGAATAATAGAGTAAAGTTAATTGTTCTGACTGAATTCATTCACAGCAGATTATGACGTCTGACAATATAAGAGACTGAAATTGCTCAGTGGCTGTGTGGCTAGCGGCGTGTGAAGAGTTGAATTAATTCATTCTAGGCCTGTTCTTAACTAGATGAATCACTAGTTCGGCGAACCATATTTTTGCGTACGAATAGATCGTCTGCGAACTTGTTCGGAGTCCGCTAGTTCGGACGAACCCAGGTTTTGCTTCTTAAATGACTGTCATGATAAACATACGTCACTGCCCGATCCAAGTTGAAGTTGAGGAAATCAAAACAACCAAAACAGCTTCCCCCCGTATATTGCCACGGCAAATATTTCGGGCTCCTTCTTGTTCTAAATGGAATCGTGGCGGCCGAAGATAACACGGGGAAAAGATTGCAAGAGAATGGAAACATTGCCCTTCAGCGTGACGTGCATTCAAACCGACGCAAAATTGGTGGACATTTCTTTACTTGCGTTACATTAAACAGTAAGCCTCCAGCCTCGAAAGAGCGCTTCCTGACCAGCCAATCAGAGCGAAGGTACGAGGTGGTTCCCACATGTTCTGGGAACCTCAAACCTGGTTTGTCGATTCCTCTAAACCTGGTTCGCAGATCGAAAATTTGCCCAGTTAAGAACCTCCTCAATCAAGACTGGATGGATGGATGGACAGTGTTTTACGGCCTATCAACCTTGTAGGCTATATAAGGCCATTACGCACTAAAATCACTAGAACAGTTTAGAGTAAACGTAAATCAAGTCACGGTGTCCCTAGTTATTCGCCTCTTACGAATCGCGTAGGGAGACGCGGTGGGTCAAAGGTCATAATGAGTAAGATCCAGTTATTAAGTTACCGACCAATCGACCAAACTACCAATTGACACGTCTAGTGCCAGTTTTCAACCTACTAAGAAGTAACTTATTCTCCGACTGGGTGACACACTGTCTGCCGTCCTTGATGATTTTAAGCCGTGTTCTGATTGAGCGGTGCTTACACCTATTTCGCCTTGTATTCTATTTGGTGTTACAGGGCTGATTATCTCACTCAGTGGTGCGGACAGTGATATATGCATGTCATTCAGTTAGCAGCCACCTATTCGTAGGCAAGTCTCCATACACAAGATCATGTGTTCGCATCGGGTACTACGCCCAATTAGAACACAGGTTTATGCTCTTCACCCTTTGTATGCTTTGTAAGGCTATTGATCACCAAAAATATTGGAACAGATTAGAGAAAGAGCAAATCAAGTTCAATTTTGCTATATGTTCGCCTCTCACGAATCGAGGGAGAGGCGGTGGGCCTAGGCTTGCACCTAACCATTAGAAGCCTTGATGAACCGATGGACAGACCCTGCCTTAAAAATGAGTGAACGAGAGAGAGAGAGAGAGAGAGAGAGAGAGAGAGAGAGAGAGAGAGAGAGAGAGATAGAGAGAATTCCAGTACTTTGTTGTAATAATTTACCGACAATATCTTCTTTTATACGAGCACGCAGCAGAGTAAATGGGAGTCTGAATTATGCAATCAGATGCCTATAGAGAAGGAGAAAAGCAATACGGTGCAATGAATACGATCACTCGTTTCCACCATGTCACCTGACCCTCCAAATATCACGAATACGGTGGTTCAAATAATGCGCGCGCACGCGTGCGTGCGTGCGTGTGTGCTCGCGCGCGTGTGTGTGTGTACGCGTGTGTACGCGCGTGCGAGAGAGAGAGAGGGGGGTGGGGAGGGTGCACAAGCATTGTTGGTAAAAAAGATATTGCTCCCGAATGCAACTCGATGGTCCGTACAGTTTCGAACGTCGCACCAACTAACCACGAGCACGTGCAGAACAAGCACGCTAAACCACTCTGCTACAGAGCTCAACTCTAATCAGCTGTAACAATGCCCGTGGTCAATGGCTATGCATTACCTCTAATGGATCTGCTACAGTGTATAGCATCGTACATGTCAATCCAGGTATATGTACCAGGGAAAATATGCCTGCGATGACATGTTTTGTGTCACAGTGCGTGCAGTCTTGCTCGCGAACGACGATAACTACTTTGTACTCTCAGGCTGCAATCGCGCGTTACAGATAGAGATGTGACGTTACGTGATCCAAATTTGGTCGTTCAGGGGCGCGTTGCTTGCGCTAGGAAGCTTGCAAGATTTTGCAAGGAATAGGCCGGTGTCAACACGGTGAAGGCAAATGGAAAGGCAATAAAATGTTTGACACATATTGACACCGGCCTAGTATTTGCTCTGTGTAGGCTAAGCGACGCGCCCCTGTGGTGACCGTTCGCCGATCGTTTTGCCACACTCGCACACTGTTGTCGGGCTCCGAAAGCAACTGATTTGCATGCGCCTCGCTCACGTCCCGCTCCGTGGCGTCCATCTTGAACGCGCGCCAGCTTGTCTGCAGGCAAGTAGCCGCGTCGCCCTCTTCCATGTGTGGTTCAACTCTTAGTTCAAGTCAACTTCGCTCAAGGATTAAGTTCCACGATCCATGCACTTTTGAACAATACACACGCTATCCAGCAGCAAATGGGACGAGCATCTTTCTTGCTAAACTAGTTACCCGACATCACGAAACCAGATCTAACTTGCGCGAGTCGACTTGGCGCTACATGCAGGAATACGGGTCAGCTGCGTTATTTTGCAGAAGTGCGTGCAACAGCACTAAATCTTCACGTCCTGGATCCCCCTGTGGGGTCGGGGTAAGAATTGATCCACCGCGTTTCCCTACGCGATTCGTAAGAGGCGAATAAATAGGGACTCCGTGACTAGATTACGTTTACTCTGAACTGTTCTAGTGATTTTCGTGATTAATGACCTTAAATAGCCTACAAAGGCTGAAAGGCCGGAAAACGCCATCCATCCATCCATCCATCCATCCATCCATCCATCCATCCATCCATCCATCCATCCATCCATCCATCACGTCCTCGAAAGAGTTACCACACAAATACGTTAAAATGCGTGCAAATAATTTTTCATTACATTGCCTCGACATGGTGGCATCAGAGTAGAAGCATTTTAGGTTATTCAATTAGAACTTGGAATTGGCACTACAACCATTTTCGAATGGATTATTTTTCAGAATGTTAACTCTGCAGTGTTCAAATGTATATCACATTCATTAGAAATATTGCATATTTTAAAAAATGCATTTCTCTCCATCCAAAAAGAGTGTTAGTACAGGATTTATGGTGGTTACTTACAGGGACTGCACGCAGGCGCAAACACACACACACACACACACACACACACACACATACATACACACATATACACTCATATATATACATGCCCGCAACCACATGTACATACATACACACACTCGCACACTGATACAGACAGATGCACACCCATATGCAAATACAAACGCAAACATGCACGAACACACACGTACACACACATGCATGCATATATATAAAGACACATAAGCGCGCACACGTACACGCACACGTACAGATACACACACAGGCATGCATACACGCACACATACACACACATGTACACGTACATATACATACATAAATGTACATACATCCATACACCCACAAAAGTACACGCACGCACGCATACGCGCGCATACACACACACACACACACAAACACAAACACACTCACATACACACACAAACACACATATACACACATTCACACTCACACACACATACACGCACGCACATTCACAAACATATACACAAAACACACTCACAAACAAACATACTCACACACACCCACACACACACACACTCACGCACACACAAACACACACACACACACACACACACACACACTCACACTCACTCTCACACTCTCACTCTCACACTCTCATACTCACACACACACACACCCTCACACACACACAAACACACACACACACACACACACACACACACACACACCACACACCACACACACACTCACACACAAACACACTCACTCACACTCACAAATACACACTCACACTCAAAAACACACACACTCACACACACAAACACACACACACACACAAACACACTCACTCACGCTCACAAACGCACACTCACACACACTCACACACACACTCACACACACATACACACACACGCACACACACTCACACTCACACAGACACAAACACACACACACACACTCATACACACACACACACACACACAAACACAAACACACACTCACACTCACAAACACACACACTCACAAACACACACTCACACTCACACACACTCTCACACACACACACACACTCACACTCACACTCACTCTCTCTCTCACACACACACACACACACACTCACACTCACACTCACTCTCTCACACACACACATACACATCAAAGCTACACGCGCTGTTTCTTGACCATACAAAACGACACACCCTGAAAACGCCCCTGTATAAGGATATACATTCCATCACGATTCCATAGAAATGAAATGAAAGCGCGATTCGTGCGCTTTAAATACCAGCAGAGTATTAACACGGTCATACTCGCTCGACGCTGCACAATGTGGGATTACAATCAGTGGACACGCACATGGGCGGATCGGTTCATTTTTTTTCTTTTTTGGGGGGGAGGGGGGCTTCCAAACTTTTTTAAGAGCGGGTGTGTGTGTGTGTGTGTGTGTGTGTGTGTGTTAAAGAGCTCAACCGAAACGTGATAGCGGGGGGGGGGTTTCAGTGCTCAACCGAAACGTGAAATCGGATGGTGGTGGTATTGGGTGGGTGTAGAAACGACATTATAGGAGCGCTTGGAGCTCAGCCGAAGCGTGAGGGGGGGGGGGGGGGGGGGGAACGACCCTATAGGAGCGCTTGGAGCTCAGCAGAAACGTGAAAGCGCGGGGGGGGGGGGGTTCACTGCAAAATGTTCCAATCTGGCGCGTTCTGATGGTGATCATTACCACTTTCAGGCAACACATTTTGTTACTAATTTAAAAAAAAATTCTGTTGGGGGCCGGGTTTTTTTTCCCGGAAACCCCGGAACACACCCCCCCCCCCTCGTCCGCCCCTACACGCATCATCTTAAATCTTCTCAGACCGGTTTTGGGTTGCTTTGCTGCGACGCTGTCACGAGAGATCACGCTGAGAACACGCATGCACACGTACAGGATGTGTGTATGTGCGTGTGTGTGTGTGTGTGTGTGTGTGTGTGTGTGTGTGTGTGTGTGTGTGTGTGTGTGTGTTGTGTGTGTGGTTGATGTGTGCGTTGCGGTGCTATGTGTGTGTTGCGTGTGGTGATGTGTGTGTTTCGGGGTGGGTGCGTTTGTGTGTGGGTTTGTGTTTACTGGATTGTGTGTTTGTGTGTGGTGTGTGTGAGAGAGGAGAGAGAGAGGAGAGGGAAAGAGAGAGAGAGAGAGAGAGTGTATGTGTGGTGTGTGTGATTGTGAGTGTGTGTGTGTGTGGGTGTGTGTGAGATGTTGCGTGTGTGTGATGTGGTGTGCGTTGTCTGCGTGTGTCTGCATCGTGGTCCTGCCTCCCTGCACCCGCCTTGTCTTGCCTGTCTGTTGGTGTGTAGTGTGTCGTGTGTGTGTGTTGTGTGTGTGTGTGTGTGTGGTATGTGTGTGTTGTCTTTGTGCGTCAAAGTGTGCGTGTGTGTATGTGTGTGATTGTGTGTGGTGTGTGCTTGAGAGAGAGAGAGAGACAGACAGACAGACAGACAGAGACAGAGAGAGATAGAGACAGAGATAGAGACAGAGAGAGAGAGAGGGAGAGAGAGAGAGAGAGAGAGAGAGTGACAGAGGCAGAGTGG
>JAWQFJ010018820.1:2500-11220 GCA_034096865.1 Theodoxus fluviatilis
ACAACATCACCTTGGCTCCACCACATTCCATATTGATGTGTCGGGTTTATTTGTAATGGAATGTTTTTAGTCTAAAACTGTTTATTCTGCTGTGAAAACTGTCTTCGACTTTGGGAAAATTCCACACTGTGTACAACTTATACATGTTACGCTGGCATTCTCTCGAGAGACAATCGTCAAAATCTGTATAATATGCAATGAGTAGGAACTGAAACCCCTGTCACTCTGGATTGAGATATGTTGAAAACAAGTCCGATGGTAAATGTTGTTAACTGACAGACTGATCCCATTATCGTTGCAAAGGGAGGAAAACTAATACTTAAACCAATCTAATTTGGGATTGAAAGACATGCAGTTTGAATAGTAATCATTAACTGTGCACTTGATCCATATCTTCGGAGAAGCGATAGTTACCAAAATGGGACTGAAACAAAAGAGTTTGCACGTTTTCTAATGTTTGCAAAAAATGTTCTGCGGTTGCGCAGGACAGTCATTTCGATTAGAAACAGGTTTACGAAATCATGCGATTTTTTCTGTTTAAAGGAAACCCTTTGCGTGCACGCTGTCAACGGAGTCTGTCGTAACGGACGACAGGGCATCTTAACAGGTATCAGTTCGTATGTCTCTGTGTAGCTTTGTGAGTCTATTCCGGACACACACAGTCTTAAAAGGTATCAGTTCGTATGTCTCTGTGTAGCTTTGTGAGTCTATTCCGGACACACACAGTCTTAAAAGGTATCAGTTCGTATGTCTCTGTGCAGCTTTGTGAGTCTATTCCGGACACACACAGTCTTAAAAGGTATCAGTTCGTATGTCTCTGTGTAGCTTTGTGAGTCTATTCCGGACACACACAGTCTTAAAAGGTATCAGTTCGTATGTCTCTGTGTAGCTTTGTGAGTCTATTCCGGACACACACAGTCTTAAAAGGTATCAGTTCGTATGTCTCTGTGTAGCTTTGTGAGTCTATTCCGGACACACACAGTCTTAAAAGGTATCAGTTCGTATGTCTCTGTGTAGCTTTGTGAGTCTATTCCGGACACACACAGTCTTAAAAGGTATCAGTTCGTATGTCTCTGTGTAGCTTTGTGAGTCTATTCCGGACACACACAGTCTTAAAAGGTATCAGTTCGTATGTCTCTGTGCAGCTTTGTGAGTCTATTCCGGACACACACAGTCTTAAAAGGTACCAGTTCGTATGTCTCTGTGTAGCTTTGTGAGTCTATTCCGGACACACACAGTCTTAAAAGGTATCAGTTCGTATGTCTCTGTGTAGCTTTGTGAGTCTATTCCGGACACACAGTCTTAAAAGGTATCAGTTCGTATGTCTCTGTGTAGCTTTGTGAGTCTATTCCGGACACACACAGTCTTAAAAGGTATCAGTTCGTATGTCTCTGTGTAGCTTTGTGAGTCTATTCCGGACACACACAGTCTTAAAAGGTATCAGTTCGTATGTCTCTGTGTAGCTTTGTGAGTCTATTCCGGACACACACAGTCTTAAAAGGTATCAGTTCGTATGTCTCTGTGTAGCTTTGTGAGTCTATTCCGGACACACACAGTCTTAAAAGGTATCAGTTCGTATGTCTCTGTGTAGCTTTGTGAGTCTATTCCGGACACACACAGTCTTAAAAGGTATCAGTTCGTATGTCTCTGTGTAGCTTTGTGAGTCTATTCCGGACACAAACAGTCCGTTACAACTCGGGCAAGGATAGTGCGTGTTGGCTGCTGCTGAAAAAGATCATTTTTACGGAAATGACAGACGACAGCGACGTTTTTGCAGCTGCTTTCCTGTCAAACGAATTTTTTGTAGTCAGTAGATATCTTGACTCGCCAACCAAACAACCCTGACGCCCATGTGGAGAACTACATGTATGTGAATACCGTTGTGCCTCGGTACACAGACTGGCAGTTCAAAGGACATGTTCGCATGTACCCGGACGAAGGAACATGCTTCTAATGCTTCTAATGTTTAGACAGGATTTTTCTTGGTAAAATTTACTTCTATGTGTCGCGTGCCTATGGCGACCGAATGTCTGTGTTTCAAAATGTTGCTGTTTCTAACGTATTTTGGTCAAATATAGTTCTGGTTTAATTATAATATCTTAAATATATATCATATTCAAGAAGGGAATAACGATATATATGCTCATTTCTAAGCCATTTCGAAGACATTAGCGCCAGTTCGGCAAATAGCATGACCGATGCGGGAGATGGTATTGAAAGCGATTGATGAGGACGTACAACGTACGTCTATACAGCATTGCTGAGTGCCAAAAGAGGACGTACGACGTATGTCTACAGCGCAGTGAAACAAGCACTCATCGGTCTGCAACTGCTGCCAACTGGCAGTTGGGATGGTTACATTAAAAAATGTATAATCTTGGAACACAAAGTCAAGCTTCGTGTGTCGCAAAGCCGCCATTGTTTCTCGTTATTCTCGCTAGGTGGACCACCTCTCAGAGCTGCTTGCGAAGTTTCGCCTAGACCTCGTTTTCCTCGGAGCGAGAGCGTTGCGAATGCTTGGTTTTCTTGCTTTCCTTGGAAAATCTTGGCAAATCTCGCCGTTTGCAACGCGCCCTGCTTGCGAAGTCTCGCCTAGGCCTCGTTTTCCTCGGAGCGAGAGCGTTGCGAATGCTTGGTTTTCTTGCTTTCCTTGGAAAATCTTGGCAAATCTCGCCGTTTGCAACGCGCCCTGCTTGCGAAGTCTCGCCTAGGCCTCGTTTTCCTCGGACCAAGAGCGTTGCGAATGCTTGGTTTTCTTGCTTTCCTTGGCAAATCTTGGCAAATCTTGCCGTTTGCAACGCGCCCCTGTTCATCAACATTGGTATATCATTCATTTCAGGATGTGGGTCGAAGTCGAATCCAGGGGCCTGTTCAAGAGGCCTACCGGTACGTACCGGTACATACCGGTAGCCTCTTGAACGACTTGGTACGGCTACCGGTACGTACCGCGCCGGAGAGCCGTTGCGCCTGTATAGCCAAAATGCTGCCTTCGGGGAAAGGAAGAAAGTCATCATCACAAATATGCGCTGTGGCACGCATTTCGACCTGTGATTATTACCCAGCCTATGCGAGACGTTACAAGAAGTTAGGCTGATATTGTACTTTTCTTTTTTAAAATAATAACTGCTCTGAAATAATTACTGGGCAAGATGTTAGAAAACATTTCCAAGGCAGATAGCGAAACAATTTTAAGGGAAGCAACTCTTATATCTGACATTAGCCCTTTGTTTGTTGTGTAATCTCCCTTGAAGTGAACCTCGAAATATTCTTGCTTACACCAAGTTAGCACTGTCGTTTTGACATAAATTTCTATTCGAGCGATGCCGAGCATTCATGCACAGCTACAGCTTAACGTCTTTCATCAGTTCCACAAGGAACGAGCAGTCTGCAGCTGCTGGTTTACTCATTTGGTTGAGAAGCGCAATCCGCGGCGATGAGAAGGCATCGCGGAAGCTATCTTGGCTACCGTTGGGTCATAACGAGTCGTTCAAGAGGGCACACCGGTTGCTCGGCTACCGGTAGGCTACCGGTAGGTCGTCTTGAACGCACGGCCGTCGAAAGTCGGGCCACAGAGCTACATGATACTACGGAGGCTTCTCATGTAACTGTATGGTTCGGGCAGAGAACTCCCGAAAGTGACGTGCTTATCACAATAGTCAGTCCGATCTACATGACTCGGATCAAGTTCGCAGGCGATCGTTCGTACTCTCCGAACAAGTTTATGTACCAGTGGTTAGTCTGGTTAAGAATCTCTTTTAGGTTCTCCTGCGCCATGCGACGTATCGAGGAGGTTGGACTTCGCAATCCCTTTGTAACGTCTCCACACGACGTACACCGGGGCTGAGTGGGTAGCGCGCTGGACCTGCAGTCGCTTGTTTCTGATGGGTGCGACGTTCGAAACTGCGCGGATTCTAGAGTTGCATCTTTGAGCAAAGTGCTTTCCTCACATTTCTTCTCCCCACCCTGGAGTAAAACGGGTATTTGTGAGGGCTGAGCTGGAAAACAGTGAAAGTTAACCGGCGCGTTCATCCGCAGCCTAGGTGCACGGTTTCCAGGAAGGTGAGATGGTGTAGGAGTGAGAAAAAGAGGTAGTCGTCTGTCCAGGGAGTAAATGTGTGCGGTTTGTGCACCCATCAACAGGTTGAAAAGTTGCAATATTTAAAAGAGCACCTTTACCTTAAAAGAGCGCCGAGTCTAGTAGTTAGAGTGGTACACCGTTGTCATGAGCGGGCTTGCGCTAGCGGCGTTTAAAGTTGCGCAGATCCTTGAGTTGCATTTTGGGCAAGATACTTGACTCGTATTGCGTCTCCCCACCCGGGAGTAAAACGGGGTATCTGTGAGGGCACTGACGGTACTCTTTGGCGCCATTCACCTCGGCACGACCGTGAGCTAGAATCAACTTGGAACGCTCAGCAGGGAGCGGGATTGGTGCTGCTTAGCTGTCTGTCACATTGTCGTCAGGTGCCAGTTAAGGATTGATCAAGTGGCCCAGAGATCAGGGGGTAATGTGTAAAGCGGTTTGAGTCCCAGACATGGGTGATGAGTCGCTGTGTAAAAGCCAGACCGTTACCTTTACCTTTACTTGACCTTCAGACTTGTGACAAGGAGAGCCGTTGCCTTACATTTCTCCCTCATTAACAACCCAATGAAAATGTCACCAATAAGCGTAAGCATTGACCCTACCTGCTATCGGTGCTGTTCAGAATTCTAATTTCCAGTTTAATAATGCATCGTAGCTAGTGACCTCTGTAGATGCGTGCAGAAATGGATCAAGTAGACACTTTTCGCACCCCCTTGGTTTCATGAAATATTCATGAGAAAATCCCCAACTATTGCCACTAATTCGATGTTGCAGTGCACATGACCCGGGGAGGTGCAATCTTGAAAATAATGCTTCTGTGAAAGGAGGAGGAGGAGGAGGAGGAGGAGGAGGAGAACGGTGATGGTGGTGGTGTTTACCGCCTTTCAGCCTTTGTGGGCTCTGTAAGGCCACTGATCACGAAAACCACTGAAACACGTTAGAGTAAGGCCAAGTTAAGTCTCTCTTTCCCAGACTATTCGCCTCTTACGAATAGCGTCGAGAGCTGCAGTGGGTCTGTTCTTAATCTCAAGACACGAGGGGATGCTGCCTTTGAATACAGAGTAAGTGATTTTCGAGAGTGGGTTATCACACTGATGATTTTGAAGCGACATGGGACAACTGATCAAGGTCCCTTTCTGTCATTGAAATATAGACACGTGAATATCGAATGGACACACGAACAACACATAATGACAAGCATCCGACTGTTTTTCTATGCTTTCCCCTGGCAAGCTTTTGGAGTCAAGAATTCCTTCTTCAGACCACAGTTTTCATTCTGAGAGCTCGCCATAGGAAAGCATGGAGAAGCGGTTTTTATGTTTGTCATCAGATGCTGATTTCCATTCTCACTTGGTCCGATCTGGCACTTTGTTACCTATTTCATTTTTTATGGACACACGACCATGTTGCCCTAACACCTAGCATCTTCTGGATCTGGCTCATCGTATAGCAATGTGGTTATTCCATTCACAACACTTTTTTCTTGTCTACAAAGCTTTCCTTTCTACTCTCACGCGGAGAGTGGAGAATTTGACACTGGTCGACAGAGACAAACGTATAAACACAAACGGTCACTAATTCTTAAGACGGTTTTGACGAAAAACGGCATGAGTTTATATATATGACGTACTGAATACGAGTGTCCCACCCAATGACTCCGCTGTTTTAGGTATAACAAATTGATAGCTGGAATGCAATTGTGGCGATAATTGTTGTCGCCAGTTACACCTAGAAACGTCTTCTAATGTTATTTCTCGCTAGAGGGAATTTTTTTTAAATTATCTAACAATTATTGACGACCGACTTGTGGACCTTCATGTGGTGCACTGCAGCGGAGAGCAGTGTAAAGCTGCATACTGGAGAGAGAGAGAGAGAGAGAGAGAGAGAGAGAGAGAGAGAGAGAGAGAGGGAGGGAGAAGAGAGGAGAGAGAGGGAAGGAGAAGAGAGGAGAGAGAGGGGGGAGAAAGAGAGAGAGAGAGAGAGAGAGAGAGAGAGAGAGAGAGAGAGAGAGAGAGAGAGAGACAGAGAGAGACAGAGAGAGAGAGAGAGAGAGACAGAGAGAGACAGAGAGAGAGACGAGAGAGAGACAGAGAGAGAGAGAGAGAGACAGAGAGAGAGAGAGACAGAGAGAGACAGAGAGAGACAGAGAGAGAGAGAGACAGAGAGGGGGGGAGAGAGAGAGAAAGGAGAAAGGGAGAGAGAGAGAGAGAGAGAGAGAGAGAGAGAGAGAGGGAAACATAGATAAACACACAGAGAGAGGGAGTGGGAGAGGGAGAGAGAGAGGGGGAGAGAGAGAGAGAGAGGGAGAGAGACAAAGAGAGAGAGAGAGAGAGAGAGAGAGAGAGAGGAGAGAGAAGGAGAGAGGGAAGGAGAAGGAGGAAGAGGAGAGGAAGAAGGAAGAAGGAGGGGAGGGGGGCGGAGGGGAGAAGGAAGAGGGGGAGGAGAGGGGGGAGGAGGAAGAGGGAGAAGGAGGACGGGGGAGGGGACGGAGGGAGGGAGAAGGGGAAGGAGGGAAAGGAGGGAGAAAGAGGAAGGAGGGGGGGGAAAGAGGAGGGGAGGAAAGGGGGGATGGAGGGAGAGGGAGGAGGAAGTAAGGGGGAGAAGGAGGGGGGAGGAGGGGGAAGGGGTCGGAGGAGGGGAGGACGGGGAAGGAGAGAGGAGAGGAGGAGAGAGAAGGGAGGAGGGGGGGGGGGGTGGAGGACGAGGAGAAAGAGGGAGGAAGGGGAGGAGAGAGGGAGAGGGGAGAAGGAGAGAGAGTGGGAGGGGGCGAGAGGGAGGGAGAGAAGGCGGAGGGGAGGTGGGGGGGGAAGAGGGGGAGGGAGAAGGTGGGGAGAAGGAGAGAGGGGACGATGGGAGGAGGAGCGGAGGTGATAAGGCATAAGAAGGGCAGTATGAAGGAGGGGGTGAAGTGGCGAGGAAGGAGAAGGAACACACCGGGGACAGGGAGAGAGTGGGGAAAGGCGAGGGAAGGAAAGGAGAGGAGGAAAGGAGGCGTGAAGACTGGGTCGCGGGGACGAAAGGAGGCGGCAGGGAGTAAAAGCATGGAGGGGGGTCGGAGGCGGTGAGGCGGGGGGCGGAGGGGAATGGGCAGCAGGGAGTCCGTGAGGTGAGAGACGGGGGGCGAGAAAAAAAAAGAAAGATAGAGACCCGTGGGGAGGGAGATTGGACTGGGGGGGAGGGGCGGCCGAGTGGGTGTGGGTGGGCGAGGAAGGAAGGGGAGATAGGGAGGGGGCGGTAGGGGTGGCCGGCGCGGAGGAGGGGGGCGGGTGAGGGGGGGAGCGAGGAGGACGAGGTGAAGAGGATGTGGACGGAAGAGGAAGGGAGGGGTGGAACGGGGAGGAGGAGAGGCAAAGGGGGAGGGGCGGGCGGAAGGAGGGGGAGGGAAGATAAGGGAGCGAGGGCGGGAGGATCGGGGGAGGGTGGGGGAGAGAGGAGGAACAGGGGGGGGAGCGAGGGAGAGGGGAGGAGAGGGAGAGGAGATGGAGAAGGAGGAGGGAAGGGTGAGACGATGGAGAAGGGGAGGGGAGGGGGAGGTGGGAGTGAGGGTCAGGGCGAAGGGGGGTGTAGTGAGGGAGGGGGGAGGGGGAAGGAGTGGAGAGCGGAGGGGAGGGAGCCGGCGGGAGGGGGGGGGGGGAGGGGCAGGAGGAGGGGGGGTGAGGGGAAGGGAGGAGTAGGGGGCGGCAGGGGGAGGAGGGAGTGGAGGGCCGGACGGAGAGGGGGTGAGAGGGAGGGGGGAAGGGAACGTAAGTGGTGGGGAGGGGGGGCAAGAGTGAGGAGAGGGGGAGAGGGGGGCGAGACGGGAGGGAGGGGGAGGGGAGGAAAAGAGAAGGGAGTGAAGGATGGAGGGAAAAAGGGAGGAGAGAAGAGGACAGAAAGAAGAGAAGGGAAGGAAGGAGAAATGAGACAGAGGAGAAGGAGAAAGAGGGGAAGCGGGGAAGGACGAGGGGGGAGGAAAGAGATGGGAAGGGGAGGGGAGGAGAAGGAAGGAAGGAGAGACGGCAAAAGGGAGAAAGGGGAGGAAGGAGAGGAAGAAAGAAGAGGGAAGGGGAGAGAAAGGGGGAGGGGCGGGAAGCGACAGACGAAGAAGAGGAGGCAGGGAAGAGGAGGAAGAAGAGAGGAGAGAGCGAAGAGTAGGGGGAGAAGGGGAGGAGAGGGAGGGAAATGAGGGAAGTGAGGAGAGGAATCGGTGGCGAGGTGAAGGAAGTGAAGGAGAGAAGAAGAGGAAGGAGGGAGGGGGAGACGGAGGAAGGAGAGAGGGGGGGAGGGGGGAGAGGAGGGGGAAAGCGAGACGGAAGCGAGAGAGGAGAGTGAGAGAAGAGGAGGAAGAGAGAAGGAGAGAAGGAGGGGGGGCGGAGAGGGAAGGAGGAGAGGGAGGAGGGAGAGAGAAGGAAGGGAAGAGGGGAAGAAGAGAAAGAGGAAGAGGCAGAAAGAGGGGGAAGAAGGGGAAGGAGGGAAGAGAAGGAGAGAGATGAGAGAAAGACAGAGACGACGGGAAGGAGGGGGAAGGCGACAGACAGGGAGGAGAAGAAGAAGGAGGGAAATCGGGGCGGAAGGAGTAGCCAGAAGAGAGGAGGGAGAAGGGAGGGGAAGGGAGAGAAGGAGGGGGACAGGGACAGGAAGAGAAGAGGAAGAGGAAGGA
>JAWQFJ010018824.1:0-25000 GCA_034096865.1 Theodoxus fluviatilis
GCCACGCTGAATGCCATATCACATCGTGAGTGTATTCCTCCGCTTGTTGTGGTACACTCCATACTGGCAGCCATTTTTCCGTCAGTTCATTTTCTAAACATCGATTTCCCATGAATGTAAAACTTGTATGCGGTAAAATTCGAATCACAAGAGTGTAATATTGTGAACTCTACTAATTATAAGGACTTTGAATACAACAGCAATATTTATACTTCATTGAGCGAGTAAGGCAACCAATCCCGTCTGCATAATCTTCGATACACACAGAAACCCACTGAGTGCTTTTGCTGATGAGGAATCATTAATTTAATGTATGCTTAGAAGGATAAAACTTAGAAAAACTGCTTCTGAGCTATCCGATAATATCGAACTTCGGAATCGGACGGATTCCTACAGAAGAAACTTCCATTCGATTAACGTTCAACACAGGTTAAATCACTTACTGACTCCATCAGTCGACACCGAATGATCGAAGTGTGGAGCTCGTCAAACAGTGTGAAGGCAGTTAGACCACAGGTTCCGGCCAGAAAGCATTTACTTGCGAGAGTATAACCATAGATTCACGAAACCATCCCGGACCCATAGGAATCCTTTTTGCTGCGTAGGTCCAAAGATCGCGTGTATTACCAAAGACTATTCATAACTGTATAAAAACTATAATCTTTGGTATTACTATACACAATCGCACGTGCTCAGGGCAGTTTGGAGCCTTATAGACACGTTCGCGCTAAAAGTAGTTCTCAAATGATTTCCTGAAAATCTCATAGATTAGTTTTATTAGAACACCAAATTTGTGTTTATCTATCGGGATAAATAATTGGAGTGAAATAGAATCGCCTCTTTTTACTCTCAATGGTCTTCTGATCATGTTGAATTTTGATTGGTAGAATCAATGGAATGTGGAGCCGAAGTCACGTGACCAACCTGTGTCAGAGACACTATGATCTCTGTGTTCAGAATGCCTTTGTGGCTGACGCCCGTCATTGAGTAAATAAAAAAGCAGGAGTACAAATCGGAATAAGAAAACTTTGTTTAAAAAAAGTTTAAATGGCGCACAAGTGATCAGCCAAAGCCAGGCGTCACTGTGGTCAGTGACAGATCTGCCCAACAGGTAATCGCTTGGAACTCTTCTGCTGCTGGTACAGAGAAGTCTGGCATTGTTCCAACACAGGCTGTACGTACTAAGGGCATCTCATAAGCATTCTTGCACAGACTGAGGACAAACACGAGCAAATTCGCAAGTCTACCAAGAGTTCATTGTGGAGACAGTTGGGAAATACACAGTGCGTGCAACGCGATCTTTTCAGAATTGCCTGCAGGTCTCCAAAAGACCGTCACAATGTCACGCTGATAGCGACATGCGTCTTGGAAGGCCAATCCAGACTCGCATGAGTGTCCGCCCTTCGTCTGCTGTGTCGAGTGCTTACATAGTGCTCCATCGCGTGCTTTCTGCTGACCATAAACCATGGAAAGACTTTCGTTGACTTATGGGCTCTCGCAGTAAACTTTTCTCTTACTACATGGGCATCGAAGCGACCTCAATTTCATGGTGCCACAAGAGACGGACAACTTACTGCACAGAATGTAGGCCAGAACAAGAGGGTTGAAATGGTGCCATCACATCCACTCTTCAGCCCTTCAGAAGGCACTGGTGACAGACATCGGTCAAACCTCCTCCTCCAAAATAATGTAGGCCAGAACAAGAGGGTTGAAATGGTGCCATCACATCCACTCTTCAGCCCTTCAGAAGGCACTGGTGACAGACATCGGTCAAACCTCCTCCTCCAAAATCTATCACAGGCCCTCAGCCTACATAGTGCCTTAAGTACAAGTTCCTCTCAGACGTTTCGAACTTGCATAACGGACCCAGCGTTTTGCAAAAACTAGTTCATTATCAACTTTGATTTCAGGCTGCTTTCTGACACTAGATAAACAAGCTTGCTTCTTGCTCATAAATACCTTCCACTGCACACTTACAAGGAGAACATCAGGCTCAACTCCGGGTAAAATATTGCCCTGAAGACTCGATCGGAATGGAATTCAGGCATGGACGACATAAACGTTCCCGTACAGCTCGGGATAGAAAAGTCTAGGGCTTTGTAGTCGTGTCTGCCTTGGCTCCGTCTTGCCTTCCATCTGGAGCAAGTGAGAAGTCCCTGTGGATAGTGAAGTGTAATGCTTTCTCTGGTGTTTTGAAGGAGGAGAGCTCATGCAGGGCCTGATGTGCAGAACTTCCCCACGCTTCTGGTTTTCCTGTTGGCTGTAGCGCTCCAGCTTGCACCTCACTGGAAAGAATTTGTCCCTTTAGATCATTTCCATAATTTCGATACTTGAAATCAAGTGCATCTGCAGGTGTGGAAACCGGTGAAAACGTTGGTGTGACAATTGTCTGTAGCAATGCAGTGGTGGCAGGGCGTGAGAGAGAGTAGGGAGGCGATGATGTTAAGCTGGGGTTGACAGTGGTGGTAAGCTGGGGTTGACAGTGATGGTAAGCTGGGGTTGACAGTGATGTTAAGCTGGGGTTGACAATGGTGGTAAGCTGTGGTTGACAGTGGTGGTAAGCTGGGGTTGACAGTGATGGTAAGCTGGGGTTGACAGTGATGGTAAGCTGGGGTTGACAGTGATGGTAAGCTGGGGTTGACAGTGATGGTAAGCTGGGGTTGACAGTGATGGTAAGCTGGGGTTGACAGTGATGGTAAGCTGGGGTTGACAGTGATGGTAAGCTGGGGTTGACAGTGGTGGTAAGCTGGGGTTGACAGTGATGGTAAGCTGGGGTTGACAGTGATGGTAAGCTGGGGTTGACAGTGATGGTAAGCTGGGGTTGACAGTGATGGTAAGCTGGGGTTGACAGTGATGGTAAGCTGGGGTTGACAGTGATGGTAAGCTGGGGTTGACAGTGATGGTAAGCTGGGGTTGACAGTGATGGTAAGCTGGGGTTGACAGTGATGGTAAGCTGGGGTTGACAGTGATGGTAAGCTGGGGTTGACAGTGATGGTAAGCTGGGGTTGACAGTGATGGTGTCAAGACTTGTCTGTCTCCAAGGAACTATAGGCATCGTGACACGTGACTGGGGAACTGTTTTTCCCGAGTTTGTACGACTGTCTCAAAAACTTAGGACAGGCTGCAAAATGATAAAGATCGACTTCATTGAATCTGTGGGTTTCAAACAGTGCCCTCAAACACGCATCGTGACGAGAGCCCAACAAGCAAAGACAACCGTGCGGAACAATGTGCAGTTCAGCTACAAACAAATCAACTCCCAAAACACCAAAAAATCGAAATTAGGCTTGCTCCGGAACACTCCATGTCGCCTCTCCTCTACCTCTCCTTCTCCGGTCTCTCCTTCTCACTGTACCCCGACTTCTAACCCCCACTACAGCCAAGGAAAGCGCCAACCCCCACCCTTCCCACCCTCTTCCACCTCCATTCCCCAGTCTCCTATTGAGCATTGTCAATTCGACTGTCACCACCCACCCTCTTCCTGTGTATCCATCCTCTATTTCCTTCATACACCGCAACCCCCTTTTTCTCAGGCCCTGTAGCGTGGAAAATAGTAACCCGTGGAAAACAGTAACCGGAAGTCATCGCAGAGTTATCTGCGAGGGACGTGCTGAGAATTCCACTCTAAAAAGAGACGGCACCAGCCACTCCGCCTGACTGACTTGGCACGCCCGGGGAGTTATGCTAAGATCCGGCCGCGTAAATATATCTGCGTTTTGTGACAAACGTCTTTCTCGGCGGTACTGTACTCCATGCACCTTAACGGTGCGCGTGATTCGGGTGTAATCTTAAGCTAAACGACGTTTATTGGCGCTGCTGAAATGGTCGAAGTCGGAAACATTCGGAACGTCGTTTAGCTTAAGATTACACCCGAATCACGCGCACCGTTAAGGTGCATGGAGTACAGTACCGCCGAGCAAGACGTTTGTCACAAAACGCAGATATATTTACGCGGCCGGATCTTAGCATAACTCCCCGGGCGTGCCAAGTCAGTCAACGGTCGCGTTTTATAAAACCAGACTACAAACAGACTACAGGGAGGTGACTCCCATATTATTTCCGGCAGGGGAGACGGCTTTACACGGGGAAAAACTTTTTTGAACGCTACATCATGTGTTAAACTACACAAATGCACCAAAACCTCGTAAAGCAACTAATGCGTCGTTTGTCGGAATATATTCCATGCGAAGAACAGGTGCAGGAGCGGTAAATTGCATAAAGCACGTCCCTCGCAGATAACTCTGCGATGACTTCCGGTTACTGTTTTCCACGGGTTACTATTTTCCACGCTACACGCCCCCTCTCCTGTCCCCTCTCCTGTCCCCTCTCCTGTCCCCTCTCCTGTCCCCTCTCCTGTCCCCTCTCCTGTCCCCTCTCTCACCTCCTGTCTCCAGTGCAGCACCGTCGCTTCACCACTCCAACACCACTTAATTCTCCTTGTGTACGATCATCCGTCGCCTTCGTTACAAACCCTACTATTTCCAGCTGCATTGCACGTTTCTTGTATGAACTGCCAGACCCGTCTTGTCAGCAGAGGACATCGTAGAGCAGTATACTTCTAATTCTAGTGATATTTCGTGGACAATTCATGGATACAAGAGGTGGACATTGTGTCCACGGTTGCGTCTGCCTCTGTGCGTGTCTGGTGTCAGATGAGGACAGAGCAGTCAGGTAACTGGGGCTGTACAAAAAAAAGCGAGTGAATGTGTGCGTGAATGCGCGCTCTTGCGTGTGCGTGCGTTCCCTTATGCATCTGTGTGTGAGTGTGCAATTTATGTGTGTGTACTTGTGTATATATGAGTGCATAATAGTGTGTGTGTGTGTGTGTGTGTGTATGTGTGTGTGTGTGAGTGTGTGTGTGTGTGTGTGTGAGTGTGTGTGAGTGTGTGTGTGAGTGTGTGTGAGTGTGTGTGTGTGTGAGTGTGTGTGTGTGTGTGTGTGTGTGTGTGTGTGTGTGTGTGTGTGTGTGAGTGTGTGTGTGAGTGATCCACTGACACGATGGGGAGGGAAGCCCTATCTTGTCCTGAATGCGAGGGCCACACAGGAATGCCACACCACGTCAGACAGCGGGCATAGAACGTCATTACCTGGAGTGGAAGCTTGGAACTCTAACCTCGAGCCCACCTAAATAACTCATAAATGTATGCGACCTTGATCTCGCAGCCTCTTTGGAGACAATTTACCGTGGGGCACAATACATAGCACTGGGTGGTGCAAGCGTGCGCGTACACGGACGGACAGACGGACGGACGGACGGACACACAGACACACACACATGTACAGACACACGCACATACACGTACGCATACCCACACACACACATACACATAAACACACACACACGTACGCACACCACACACACACGCACACGCACGTACAGGCACGCGCGCGCGTGCACGATCGACCTTCCCCCCGAAAATGTGAAGGCAAAGATAAAGGTCATTCACACAGCTCCTCTTCTTCTTCGTCATCGTCAGCAGCAGGAGCTGCAGCGGCAACGGCAACAGCATCGGCATCGGCGAAGGACACCCATTGTTGCCATGGTGAGTGCAAACTGGCGGCGTTTACGACAGTTGTAAACGGTTCTCATTTGAGGCCACTGAGCAGGAAGGAGTCTGGTGGACATCAAAGCGACAGGAAGGGCGATGTGCAGCCGTTTTTAAGGCACTGAACCCTAGTATTTATGTGTTGAGGGAGGGAGGGAGGGATAGAGAGAGGGAGGGAGGGAGGGAGAGAGAGAGAGAGAGAGAGAGAGAGAGAGAGAGAGAGAGCTAGAGAGAGAGACAGAGAGACAGAGAGACACAGACAGACACAGAGAGAGAGAGAGCCAGACAGACAGACAGACAGACATACAGACAGACAGAAAGAGAGAGACAGAGAGAGATAGACAGAGATAGACAGAAAGACACACAGAGAGACAGAGAGAGAGAGAGAGAGAGACAGAGAGAGAGAGAGAGAGAGAGAGAGAGAGAGACAGACAGACAGACAGAGAGATGTCATTGAATCCCAGGTGGGAAATGACTGGGCAGTCACGTGATAAATCACCTGACTACACCTGTCACTCCAGTCAAGGTGGGGAATGCAAATGATGACGTAAAAGGTAGACGGGTGACAACTTCCATGTTGATTCAAAGGACACTCTTCCCCCATTGGGGTCTTGGCTTGCCTCGGTTTCCGCCCTCCTCCACCTATTCGTTCTGAACGCTACTGACAGAGCCAACTGGTGTTATTGATAAACAAAACCACTGGTCGTACAAAGTGAAATTTATATCCTTAAATAAAAAATAAAAACGTCTTAAAGATTGTGTAGGCAAGGAAGTGTTTATTTCGGTATACTACCACTGGGTCTAATTTTTACCACTTAAACAGTTTGTCATTATCACTTTTCATCTGGAGGTAATTTTAACAAGGATGAATGGATGAATGGATGGATGGATGGATGGGTGGGTGGGTGGGTGGGTAGGTGGGTGGGTGGGTGGCTGGCTGGCTGGCTGGCTGGCTGGCTGGATGATGAATGGACAGACGGACGGAGTTTACGGCCTAACAGCCGTTGTAGGCTATATAAGGCCATTAAGCACGAAAATCACTAGTATAGTTCCGAGTACAAGCAAATCAAGTCACAACGTCCCTATTTATTCCCTTCTTGCGAATCGCGTAGAGAGACGCGGTGGGTCAATTCTGCCCCCCAACCCTCACGGGGCGTCTATTCTGACCCCCAACCCTCACGGTGGGTCAATTCTGCCCCCCAACCCACACGAGCGTCTATGCTGACCCCCAACCCACACGCTGGGTCAATTCTGCCACCCAACTCACACGGGGCGTCTATGCTGACCCCCAACCCACACGGAGGGTCTATTCTGAGCCCCAACCCACACGGTGGGTCAATTCTGACCCCCAACCCACACGGGGCGTCTATGCTGACCCCCAACCCAGAGGGGGTAACGGTGGGTCAATTCTGACCCCCAACCCAGAGGGGGTAACGAGTCTGGCAACACAATGACAGCAACATTTTTTTTCATGACATGCCAGAGATGACGTATGTGGCTTACCAAGACGCCTTTCAATCAGAATGAGACAGAAGCAACGGCAGCACGTGTCTGTTGTCCAAGTCTGCTATTTTCACGTGCAAAGAAGCACCTACGAGACTTTTGCAATTCGAAGTGGATGGAACAACGATGGCAAGGACTGGAACGACCGTCATTGTCCGACAATCAGCTTGCTTGACAGACCGTCATTGTCCGACAATCAGCTTGCTTGACACGAGTTCCAATCAAATCGACTCGTAGAGGTTGACCAGAGAGGTTCAAATCCAGTCCCGTAAAGTTGTCATGGGTCTCCAATGGTCTGTGTGTGTGCGTGTGTATCTGTACGTGTGCGTGCGTGTCGGTGTGTGCTTGTGCGTGTCTGTGTGTGCTTGTGTGTGTCTGTAGGTGTGTGTGCTTGTGTGAGCTTCTGTGTGTATGTTTGTGTGTGCGTTGGTGTGAGTGTGATATTGTGTGCGTCTGTGCGTATGTTTGTGTGTGAGTTGGTGGGAGTGTGTTGGTGTGTGCGTCTGTGCGTTTTAAGGGGCTTCAAGCAGGCAGCCAGAGCGGATGACGACTTGAGCGTGGTGAATGCGTAGCGGATCATGCTCACGCTGGGTATAGGCCTACGTACGGGGGACGGAGGGCGACATGAGGCTTGTCAAACACACATACTCCCTCTGCCTTCCACTGCTATTTCCCCAGCAGTGGGCAATATATCATTTCTGACTGTATCCCGCCCCAGGTCCCCCTCCCCATCCCTTTCTCTTTCAAACCCCCCCCCCCCCCCCCCCCCCTCCAACCCTCCGCGCTCCTCCTACCCCTAGGAGTATTCGTGCCTGGCACAAGCCGAGACGTTGAGATGTCAGGGGACAGTAATGGTGGTTCTTACAGCCTTCTGTGTGGCAAGCCATGTTCATAAATGTTGTAAGCTTGTGTTTAGATGTGTATATGTGTATCTTAAAGTGTGTGTGTGTGAGTGTGTGTGTGTGTGTGTGTGTGTGTGTGAGAGAGAGAGAGAGAGAGAGAGAGAGAGAGAGAGAGAGAGAGAGAGAGAGAGGTGGTGACCAGTTATTCCAACGCATGCTTTCGTGATCTTCTACGTGGCCTGAATATGACCGTTTGGAGGACTGGGTGTGACCAGCTTACGGAGGACAAGATCACGCGTAAGAGATCGCGAAAGAATACTCAAGACTACCTGGTCACTATCTATCCCTCTATTCCACCACTCCGCCTCTATATGTCTGTGTGTGTGCACGCGTGTGACACATGGGGGTTCTAGACGGAGGCCTACGTGTGCATGAGAGAGTGTGTGGGTGCGTATGGGTTCTGCTATATGAGTGCAGGCGAACACGAACTGTGACTTGAATGGTGGTACTCCTGTGAGAGGGGAGACGGGTGACTGTGGGTCTCAGTGAGAGCGAGACCTAATATGCCAGTATGGATGTATGAATGTGTATAGGTATGAGTGTATGTGAAGCTGACCTCTTATGGAGAACAGACCTACTGGCATGGCTCCCCCTCCTTACTTTCCTGCTTCCCCCTCCCTCGCCACCCCATCACCTTGCTTTTTACTAATCTCCCAGGGCTCTTGTTTTTTTGCTTGAGCTGTATTCACTCCTCTGTTATGTTCCCTTTCCCGTGCCCTTGCGTGCTTGAGCTCTTCTCAAGCCTCAGGGTTAGAGATGTGGTGAGTTGTCACACCCTTCAGTATGGCTGAAATGGTCGTTGTCCCCAACATTTCCGGACACTGTACCTGAGGTACTCTGTCCGATAATTTATGAGCGCTTTAAAGCCACACTCCCTTGATTTGATTTTCGTATTTTGGCTCCAAAGTCATCTTCATCCATGCACAAACCATCCCAGAAAATATGAAACTTATAAATGTTACCGAAGTATTTCAAAATCATTTTTTAATCTATCGGACAGAGTACCTGAGGAAGGCGAATAGCCGAAAATTTGAAGCTAAGTAAATGCTTGTTTGTTTGCTCGTTCGTTTAATCCTACTATATATACAAACAAAACACCACAACTCACTCCAACTATTTGATTGGTCTTTTAAAGTTTTCTTTCCCCTTGAATACTTCTTTCAAATACGCAGAAAAGATGAAACTCCTGAATCAGTGAATTCCAGGCTGCTAGAACATAGCATTTTCTTTGGAGTGTATGAAGATCTCTTGGCACTCATATATATATATATATATATATATATATATATATATATATATATATATATATATATGTATATATAAAAGTATGTAGGCCTATGTACGTATACAGTAAAACCTCTATTTTACGACCCTCTCTTAAACGACTCCTCTCGATTGCGACTTGAAAAATTTTAACGGATGTATTTTCCTATCAAAGTGACCTCTCTTAAACGACTTCCTCCAAAACGCGACTTGCGACCGTCAATCCTCAGCATTTTAACGACTTTTTGACCTAGATTTCCCCAAACTGCAGTCCCTTTAGCGGCACATGCAACTGCAATTAATTACTGTCCATTCCAAAACGACAGCTTTTGCGAGTGCTGTTATGCACACTTAGTGCAGTAGGAGTTACTTCATGTTCTGTAAGGATTGTCTGCCGTCCAGTGACGTCTCCCAAGACCCATTCTGTAAACCCGAGTCAGTAGTATTGCCGGTAGGCGAAATCTCTAGTTTACTAGAATGCCCAAGACCAAGCGACTTGTGGTCAAGGGGCAGACAACTTTCATTTATTACGGAATAACGCTTTCATCCGAAAGAGAAATGTTAAGCTTCGTAATAAACTTGTTGCACAGGTTTTGCTCTGCATGAGATAACTGACTGAAATTTCCAGCCATCGTGGGTTCACCAGTTTGAGTCTCATACCCATTGGTAAAAATAGCATCAACTCGCAGCGAACGAACTGCCGCGCCAGTGACTGAAGAGCAAATCAAGGCTGCCACTGGCGGCATGGTTTTCGATTTTGCTGCGCACGTGTCTGCATCGGTTTACAGGTGGCAAGGAGGCAGAGGCTACTCCAATGGCAGCACTGACAGTGACTGTAGTGGTCTGGCATTCGTCAGGTTAAAGTTATTATTAGGTTGAAGTTAGGTCAATTTTCCTGTTGGCCATTCAATTAGCATGGAGTTTGGGTTAAAAAAGAACGAGCGATCAAATAAACAGTTCAGCGATCGTTACAGCGGTACCATCTATTAGTATATATTTCAACAAAAGACATTCATCAAGTAAGGTGCCCTTGAAACAGCCGGAAACTTCGCAGCCAAAATTGAACCTATGTAAGTCACCTAATCGGTTACATCATTTGCAAGTAGCACTTGTATAATGTACATTATATCATGCAATACATCAGCCTCTTCAAAGTTTCTTTATCTCCTATATTCTGCTCATACATGTATGTATTTTTAAAAGTAGAATAGGAGGTCTAGCTTACTCCAAGTTAACAGTAAAAAAGATGTATTGTGCATGTATTGCATTGTGTTTTATGTTGGCATTATTCCTATATATAATACATTATGTTCATTTTATTCAAATCTCCTTACCAGAGAGAGAGAGAGAGAGAGAGAGAGAGAGAGAGAGAGAGAGAGAGAGAGAGAGAGAGAGAGAGTCCACAAACGTGCTATGTGTGACGTTTAGAAGTATGGATCGATGTCGGTGGGTAAAAAATGAAACGTTTGTCTCAGTCCTCAGACGTGCATGAACGTGTGCATATGCACGCCTTTGTTGTGCGTGGGTGCACCTGCGTGCATGCCTAATGCATTTTGTAAAAACAGTTTCCAACAATGTCTGTATAATGTGACAGACACACGCACACAGAGGCAGACACACAAACACACTCTTTCTCTCTCTCTCCGTCTCCTCCCGCCCTCTCTTTCTCTCTATACTGGATGACCGTCACACGCGATGAAGGGGGTCGGCTCTCTATTGCGGAGGGCCGCTATTGCGGGATTTTTTCAACAAAAGTTCCTCAGGCAATTTTGATTCTTTTGTCCTAAACACATAAAAAACCATAATACTTTTGTTACTTTTTTTGGGGATTTTTTTTTCTATTGCGGGGGGCCGCTATTGCGGGATTTTTTCAACAAAAGTTCCTCTGGCGATTTTGATTCTTTTGTCCTAAAACGCATAAAAAACCATAAAATGTATGTTACTTTTTTCAACTTAGAAAACTTGTCGGTTTTTTTTCTAAGTTGAAAAAAAGTAACATACATTTTATGGTTTTTTATGCGTTTTAGGACAAAAGAATCAAAATTGCCTGAGGAACTTTTGTTGAAAAAATCCCGCAATAGCGGCCCTCCGCAATAGCGGCCCCTCCCCCGATGAAGATGTCAGCGATGAAGACGTCAGTGATGAAGACGTCAGTGATGAAGACGTCAGTGATGAAGACGTCAGTGATGAAGACGTCAGTGATGAAGACGTCAGTGATGAAGACGTCAGTGATGAAGACGTCAGTGATGAAGACGTCAGTGACATCGAGGGTGTGAGTGCAGCCTGACGTGCGATGCACAGAGGCGTGGCAGGTCAGGCACGCGTCAGCAGCTGCAGGCTGTTCCTCCTCGCTCTCTGGGCAGGGCGTTTCCGGTCAAGGCTCGGCAGCCACCGCACCCCGCAGGCTGAGTCACCAAAGACGCCATGTCCCCGTGTGGTCAGATCCTAGGCCCTGGGATGGATGGAGTTTCACGGCCCATCAGCCTCCATGGGCTATGCAAGGGCGTTGATCAAGAAAAAAATAACAGTTTAGAGTAAGCGCAAATCAAGTCACGACGTCGTTATTTATTCGCCTCTTAGGAATCGCGCAGGGAGGCGCGGTGGGTGGATGGATGGATGGATGGGTGGATGGATGGGTGGATGGATGGATGGGTGGGTGGATGGATGGATGGGTGGATGGATGGGTGGATGGATGGATGGGTGGGTGGATGGATGGATGGATGGGTGGGTGGATGGATGGATGGATGGGTGGATGGATGGATGGGTGGGTGGATGGATGGATGGATGGATGGGTGGGTGGATGGATGGATGGGTGGATGGATGGGTGGGTGGATGGATGGGTGAAAGGATGGATGGAGTTTTACGGCCTATCAGCCTTTGTAGGCTATGTAAGGTCATTGAGCACCAAAGTTACAAGTTTATAATAATCGCAAATCAAGTCACGATGTCCCTATTTATTCTCCTCTTACGAATCACGTAGGGAGACACGATGGGTCAATTCTGACCCCCAACCCACAGGGGGAGTGACGCCCTGGGAAACGGCCCAGCACCAGGCACTGCCTCCTGCCAGGGACTCGCAGCTTGTGGCTGCAGTGTTGCAAGCTTTCAGTGTGGCTCGCATGCCGTCCTCGACGCCTGGTTGGCCTGCAGGGGCCGTGGCCCCGGCTGCTGGCTCTGGGAGGAGAATCATGTGGGAGGGGCAGTCGTTCTTCATCCTCATATAACGCGGCCAATCCAACGCAACACACACACACACACGTAACGAGTGTGGAATCTGGAGCAGTGCACGAAGAGATGTCGACACACTGACCCCCAGAATTTTTTTTTCTTTTCTACAGGCGTCAGAGAGCTAGCTCCGTCCTTCTCAAAACGCAAAGGTCAAGGTCAAAGTCAGGACAGGTGTGCAGGCAAAAACACAGGGCGTCCAGGAAGGGGAGGGGGGAGAGAGAGAGAGAGAGAGAGAGAGAGAGAGAGAGAGAGAGAGAGAGGGGGGGGGGGGGACAGAGGGGGAGGAGTGAAGAGTAGGAACCAAGATGCAAAAGATAAGTGATTGGTAGAGGTGGTGGTGACTTCTTACCCGTACTATGTATGGTCTCATGCAACCCCTTGTCCACTTCAGGCTTGACCAGGAACTCATGGGTCAAACCTTACAGCCAGCACCTACCACTAACACAGAGAGACATGGAACTGCTGCATCGTTTCAAAAGCTTTACACAGAATTCCAGTGCCAGGTAGCCACATGGCCACTTAGATTTGTCTTTCTCCACCAAGTGGAAACAAGAAGGGCAAAGCCCATACGACTCACATGATTGACCTTGACCTTCAGGTGCCCCTCAAGGCCAAGGTCAAACAACTAAACCTAGCAATGACATCATACAATAAGAAATAAATGCTTTACACATTTTTCCTACCAAAATACATGTGACCTTGACCCAAGGTCAAGGTCATCCAAGGTCATGCAACACAAAGCTGTTAATTCAAGACATAGGAAGCACAATGGTGCTTATTGGCACTTTCTACCATGAGATATAGTCACTTTTAGTGGTTCACTACCCCATTTTGGTCACATTTCATAAGGGTCAAAGTGACCTTGACCTTGATGATATTTGACCAAATGTGTCTCATGATGAAAGTATAACATGTGTACTACAATGTTATGAAGTTTGGAACAGTTATCTTCCATAGTTCAGGGGCAAGGTCGCTTCAAAATATTTATACAATCCAACTTTGAAGAGCTCCAGTGACCTTGACCTTGAAGCAAGGTCAACCAAACTGGTATCAAAAGATAGGGCTTACTTTGCCCTATATACCATATATAGGTCAGGTATCCAATCTCAAAAACTTAAGAGAAAATTGAGAAAATGTGAAAAATGGCTGTTTTTTATACAACATTTATGGCCCCTGTGACCTTGACCTTGAAGTAATGTCAAGTCACTATGTATGTTTTTTGAGGCCTTGTCATCATACACCATCATGCCACATTTGGTATTGATAGACTTAATAGTCTCTGAGAAAAATCCAACGTTAAAGTTTTCGGACGCCCGGACGCCCGAAACGGGTGAGTACAGACTCACTTTTGCTTTGCATGTGAGTCAAAAAGCCGTGCCCAGGAAAAACCCCCATGGTGACGTCATAAGTGGTAAAAGCCGTGCCCAGGAAAAGCTACCACGCTGACGTCGTGAGTGGAAAAGCCGTGCCAATGAAAAGCTACCATACTGACGTCATGAGTGGAAAAAGCCGTGCAGTTACCATGCTGACGTCATGAGTGGAAAAAGCCGCGCCAAGGAAATGCCACCATGCTGACGTCATGAGTGGAAAAAGCCGTGCCAAGAAAATGCCCTCCAGTCCAACACACGACAGCGGCTGACCAGCATTGATGTCAGCTCATTAGCATATCCAGTCTTGACCTTGCCAGAGCAAGCAGACCATACTGAGAATGCAGATCTTAATCGGTTGTCTCCCCTGTCTGACTGCCCGTCTCCAGTTTGTCGTGCAAGATATGCAAATGAAGGTTCAAGTCACGATAAGCCAGTCCCTGGAATGCAGACCTCGTCATGACACCGCTGTCCTGGCATCAAATGCCTCCATCACTGGTGATCTCACTCATCTGCATGTGGAATGCTCCGTCATCACCAGTAATACCCTACCTCCACAGGTATGTAGCTTTCCTCACTGGTTGTGGCTGCAACTCTTATCTTAGCACACATCCCTCTTCATTACCTTCTGACGGGATTTCTGGGTTGCGGGATTGGCATTTGTGGGTTTAGGTCTGACGGAAATAATCCAACTTATTTGATGAAATGAAAAGCGATGCAAAATGTACAAGCCCAATCCACAAAACAAATAAAACCTTTGACACAATTTAATAGTAATTCAATGACAGCTATTGCAACATTTCAGATAAACTCAATAATCTCTCTGTTTGCATTTGGCTTTTCAGAGCCGGCCACTCCTGTCACGGTTTTAACAAAATTCTTAGTTTAAGTCATTTTCGTCACATAAAGGTCGTTCACACTGACATTGTTGTTGTTGGGGAGGTGGGGTGTTTGAGGTGGTGGTGATAGGTTTGAGGGTGAGGGGTTGGGGTGGGTTATGTAGTCAAAGGGGAGACAACTCAAACTTGAGTTACTTCCCTTTATAGAGCAATCTCTGCATCACTGTTCGGACATCCACACCGACTGCTGCAGACATTCTCAACACGAGTGCGCAGCAGAACAGAAACAAAACTAGTCAGTAGACATCATGTATTCCCTTGAAAACTCATCATCCATCGGCAACTCACAGGGACAGATTTCCGTGTCTGCATCTGGGGGAAAAATATTTTCTATCCTGACGAAGGCTCTATGAGCTGAAACGTCTGCTTTCCGTCGTCGACCATGATCAGTACCTGAGGTAGGCCTGCCTACCTACCTATACCTTTCTCTTCTTTTTGTATGTATCTTGTGGCAGCTTTGACGCTCCCACATCTGGACTGTTTTCTTGACATGACATTTATGGCACATATTCATGAGTCGCTAGTGTAACCTACGGCTGGAGACACTTGATGTCCCCCTCATCAGCTGGCACCCCTGGCTGCTGGGCTTTCAGGGCCTGCTTTAGCAGCTCAGCCAGGGGCTGCCCAATGCAGCTCAGCCAGGGGCGGCCCAATGCAGCTCAGCCAGGGGCGGCCCAATGCAGCTAAGCCAGGGGCGGCCCAATGCAGCTCAGCCAGGGGCGGCCCAATGCAGCTCAGCCAGGGGCGGCCCAATGCAGCTCAGCCAGGGGCGGCCCAATGCAGCTCAGCCAGGGGCGGCCCAATGCAGCCAAAGATGCTACCATGGGACATGGCGTTAGGATCAGATCACTGAAATCCAACCGTGCTTTTAAACCTCCACGCCAAGTCAAGTGCAGAAAATAAGCTACAAAGCATCTCTAAGTTCATCTACCAATCAAACAGAAAACCCAACACACATCCCTCACTCACAAATTCTCCTGGCTAGTTCATCATTGTCAGTCCACTGATCTTCCTGGGAAGACGGGGGCCAAGCCTGACCAAGTACCTTCAGTCTCGTGTGAATGTTTCCAAGCTCCGCAAGTCTTGTGTCTGTCCCTGAATGTTTCCAAGCTCCGCAAGTCTTGTGTCTGTCCCTGAATGTTTCCAAGCTCCGCAAGTCTTGTGTCTGTCCCTGAATGTTTCCAAGCTCCGCAAGTCTTGTGTCTGTCCCTGAATGTTTCCAAGCTCCGCAAGTCTTGTGTCTGTCCCTGAATGTTCCCGTCCAGTCCTTGGCCACTCAGTCCTTCTGAGAAAACCGCAGTGGAATTCATCAGCACCTTTCTACAGTCAGCATTGGCTGAGCGCAGTTCAATGTCTGGAGTTGTTTCCTGAGGAAACTCATCTCCTTAGAAGGTCAAAGTTAAAACAAAATGTCCCACACCACACTTCTCCCTCCCTTGTTGCTGTTCCTGTACTGGGGCGCATTACATATGCCAAGAATCTTGCAACATCTTGCGAGGAATAAGCCAGTGTCAACATGACAAAAGCAGATATAAAGACAGTCAAATGTTTGACACGTGTTAACACCAGCCTGTACCTTGCAAAGCCTTGCGAGGAATAAGCCAGTGTCAACATGACAAAAGCAGATATAAAGACAGTCAAATGTTTGACACGTGTTGACACCAGCCTGTACCTTGCAAGACCTTGCGTTTAAGCAACGTGGCCCTGACCTCACTGCCTCAGCTGCTCCTCCTTCCACTTCCGTCCTCTGACTCAGTTCTAAATTTAGAAATCGGTGATGACCTTGGGGAAGCAATGCCTGATGTTCCCATGTGGTTAGTTTGGAATGAGTCTGAAGACGAAAACTGGTGAACTAGGACACCCCTCTGGCGGCAAGGAGTGGTATGGGAATGGTGGTAAGGGTGGCTTAGAGTGTTGTATATGGCAATACACGTAAATGAACTTCAACCCCGTGACGGGGATGAGATTTCCGTCTTGAAGTCCATCTGCTGTCTTGTCCCCCCCCCCCCCCCCTACAGAGTGTGTGCTTCTTGTGACGAGGTCCATTCAGCAACACAAGACTTTGTCAAGACATAGCGCGAGTGATGCCCTCTGTATCTTGCTTGGAAACCTGCACATCCCAGCTTCCAAAGCTCTCCTCAGCCTGGAGTCTGCAGACACTGCAGGGAGGCAACATCCATCTGGAGTGCCGCCGTCTCCGTGACAACCACTTGTGGGTCAACGTTGCCGCCTCGTCCAGCTCTGCAAGGAAACAGTCTGATAAATGAAATGAATGATGCTGCTGTCTGCAAGAGGCAATGTGATGCCTTCTAAAAGAATCTTGCACTTGGGCAATCAGCTTTCATTCACTGTATGCATCCTAGGAGCTCAGTAACAAACCAACAAATTCATTCTTTGTTCAAACTAGATAAACATCATAATTATGCTTACAGATTACTCCATAAACAGTAATCAGACAAATTAATCGAAACAAACATTTACTTCTTTGCACATTCTCTAAATAAGTCTGTCTTTGTGTGTCCATCATCCATGTAAACTTGCCTGCCTGCCTGCCTGCCTGCCTGTCTGTCTGCCTGCCTGCCTGCCTGTAACTTTGTCAGTCTGTCAGTGTCACTTTCTCTCACCAACTTTATTTCCTAATTATCTGCTATTTCTCATTTGCAACTTGTTTTCAAACTACAGCCACATACGCAAGTCCCCATCTCTGTGTGTCAGACTGCTGCCGCACGTCCACCCCACACGCCCACCCTGCACGTACACCCTGCACGCCTGCCCCGCACGTCCACCCAGCATGCCCACCCTGCATATCCACCCCGCACACCCTCCAGGCACATCCACCCGGCACGTCCACCCGGCACGTCCACCCCGCATGCCCACCCCACATGTCCACCCCACACCTCCACCCCACATGTCCACCCTGCACACCCACCCCACACCTCCACCCCACACATCTACCTGGCATCAAGCTGCTGCTGCAGCCTGGAGACTGCTGGTTCCACAGGAGCCGAGGCGTCGATGCCACGATGCTTCAGCCAGGCTTCTGCTGCCTCCCTGCCTCTGCCAAAGTCTTGCAGCGCCTTGCAGCATCCGTACCATGCCGCTGTGCTTCCTGCAGGGCAGAGGGGAGAGTGCCATGGTTGTAGAGATGCACAAGGAAGATGCTGTCATCAAATTAGAAGCAAAAGACTCACACTATCTTAAATTAAATGAAGAGAAGACTGAAGTTATTCTAATTGGTGCAGACACAAACAGTTAAAAATTCTCTGACAAGGACATCACCATTGCTGGAAATAAGGTTTAATTTTCAGACAGTGTAAGATACCTGGGCCTACACATTGACAGGCAGCTATCTCTTGATAAACACGTGGGCCATGTGATATCAGCAGCCCATTTACAGCTGCGTAGAATAGCTAGCATAAGAAATTCTCTTACAGTCATCTACTTTGACACTTGTTGTAACTCTTGTTTCATCTCTTCTAGACTACTGCAACAGTGTGTTGGCAGGAGCTACTCAAAAATGTGCCTTCAAAATATTGGCACCAGGATTGTTGAATACCCTTCCAGGAGGACCCACATGACACCAATTTTGAAAAGCCTTCATTGGCTCCCGGTGCAGAGTCGAATCATGTACTAAGGTTCTCTGCATCGTCTTCAAATGTGTCACAGACAATGCTCCGGTCTATCTGCAAGAACTGCTAGACTACAAGCCAGTGCAAAATTTAAGATATTCCAGTCAAAAACTCATAGATGTTCTGAAGAAAAAAACAAAAGCCTATGGTAACAGGTCCTTTCCTTTACAGGCCCAAAGTGTTGTGACATTTCTTATGATGCCTTCCCCACCCCCCTCCCTAAATTCTGAAGATGGACAAAAGTCTCCTTACTTCTTTTCTCTACATCAACGAGTCCAACACCGGCCTCCTTTTTCAACACACACACACACACACACACACACACACACACACACACACACACACACAGGTCACCACACACACAAACAGGTCACTACACACACAGGCCACTACACAAACACACACACACACACAGGCCACTTCACAAACACACACACACACACAGGTCACTACACACACAGGTCACTACACACACACACACACACAGGTCACTACACACACACACACAGGCCACTACACACACACACACAGGCCACTACACACACACACAGGTCACTACACACAGACACAGGTCACTACACACACAGACACACACACACACACACACACACACACACACATGCACACTACACACACACACATGCCACTACATACACACACACACCACTACACACACACACACCACTACACACACACACCACTACACACACACACCACTACACACACACACCACTACACACACACACACCACTACACACACACACACCACTACACACGCACACACCACTACACACACACACACCACTACACACACACACACCACTACACACACACCACTACACACACACACACCACTACACACACACACTACACACACACACACCACTACACACACACACCACTACACACACACACAGATCCACTAGACAGACACACAGGCCACTACACACACACACAGGCCACTACACACACACACAGGCCACTACACACACACACAGGTCACTACACACACACACAGGCCACTACACACACACACAGGCCACTACACACACACACACACACACACACACACACACAGGCCACTACACACACACAGGTCACTCACTACACACAGGACACTACACACACACACAGGTCACTACACACACACACAGGTCACTCACTACACACAGACACACACACACAGACCAACCCGACAAAGGAGACAGCAGAGGTCAAGTGCCAGACCTGGGTCATACTGGACGGCCAGCTGGTGGAACCGCAGAGCCTCCTGCCTGGCTCCCTCTGCAGACAGCAGTGACGCCAGCATCCCGCAGGCCTTGCTCAGCTTCTGCTGCCAGTCGGGCAGGGGTGGGGCTGTAACACAGGTACACATGGACAAGGGTGGGGCTGTAACACAGGTACACATGGACAAGGGTGGGGCTGTAACACAGGTACACGTGGACAAGGGTGGGGCTGTAACACAGGTACACATGGACAAGGATGGGGCTGTAACACAGGTACACGTGGACAAGGGTGGGGCTGTAACACAGGTACACAAGGATGTGTCTGTAACACAGATACACAAGGATGGGGCTGTAACACAGGTACACAGATGACAGGGGTGGGGCTGTAACACAGGTACACAAGGATGGGTCTGTAACACAGGTACACATGGACAAGGCTGGGGCTGTAACACAGGTACACATGGACAAGGGTGGGGCTGTAACACAGGTACACATGGACAAGGATGGGGCTGTAACACAGGTACACGTGGACAAGGGTGGGGCTGTAACACAGGTACACATGGACAAGGGTGGGGCTGTAACACAGGTACACATGGACAAGGGTGGGGCTGTAACACAGGTACACGTGGACAAGGGTGGGGCTGTAACACAGGTACACATGGACAAGGGTGGGGCTGTAACACAGGTACACGTGGACAAGGGTGGGGCTGTAACACAGGTACACATGGACAAGGGTGGGGCTGTAACACAGGTACACATGGACAAGGGTGGGGCTGTAACACAGGTACACGTGGACAAGGGTGGGGCTGTAACACAGGTACACATGGACAAGGGTGGGGCTGTAACACAGGTACACGTGGACAAGGGTGGGGCTGTAACACAGGTACACATGGACAAGGGTGGGGCTGTAACACAGGTACACGTGGACAAGGGTGGGGCTGTAACACAGGTACACATGGACAAGGGTGGGGCTGTAACACAGGTACACATGGACAAGGGTGGGGCTGTAACACAGGTACACATGGACAAGGATGGGGCTGTAACACAGGTACACAAGGTTCCAGTGCAGTGGTTTGGAGTTCTGTGACCAGTCATGACTAACTTAGTCAAAGTTGCTGGAGCAGATTTCAAGTAAAAGCCCTGCAAGGTTGTCAGAGGGCTAAGTAATGTACTGATTTCTGTGGCTTTGCAGGAAAATAAAACTAAAAGAATATTTATTTGTGTCGTAAACATGCTGTTTTCTCAAGAAGTGCTATTAAAAACTGCATATTTTTGTGGTTGGAAATTTAAGAAATTTAAACTAATTTCTATGTTTTCCTGACATACATACCAGTAGACAACTCATAGGTAGATGACCTTTTCACCCCGAAAAAGATTTGCCAAAATCTTCCCCACCCACATGGCACCCACATAAGCCAATGAAATGGCTTCATCCATAGCGCCATGGCCAGTGAAAGGGGAGGCAACTCTCGCCACTTCCTGCACATGCGCCTAGATACTGTGGTCAGCCACGTGCCCCTCACTTTCGACAACACACCGAGAACTCGTGAAGATGCACAAAAATGGGGAGGTGGGTGGGAAATTAATGTTGTCTACTGGTAAGTATGTCAGGAAAACATAGAAATTAGTTTAAATTTCTTAAAGTTTTCCCTCCATACTGACCAGTAGACAACTCATAGGTAGATTACCCCAAGCAGGCGGCGGGATGTGCATCCACGCAAAAGAACTGCTGACTACTCACCACTCAAAGGCAAACAGCCACACCCGCCACCACCAACTTGTTAATGCCATAGGTATCATCCAGGCGACAAACGCGAACGTCCCGCAGGTAGTGGTGTGTGAAGCCGCAGTCACTGCGCCAGAACGCCGCCCTCATGAGATGAGACAGCGATACATTCTTGGCAAAAGCCACAGAGGTCGCCACCTTGCGAATCTCATGAGTCCTGGAAGCACCAGCCGGAGGAACCAGCAGCGCATTCTGATACGCGTCCGAGATCAGCCGACGAATCCAGCAGGAAATGGATGTCTTCGATATCTCCCCGTGCCCAAGTTTCAATGGAAGAAACAGTCTACGTCGGCGGAAACGACGAGACTGAGTTCTAGCCAGGTAAACCTTCAGTGCACGGACCGGACAGTTGAGACAGTCAGGCTCGTTCGAATCGACGATACAAGAGAGACCCTTAATCTCAACACTCTGACAGTCAGAAATAGCACTCTGATTCTTGCAACGAAACTCCGGCAGAAACGAGAGGATGCAGGAAGAATCCCTGTCAGAGAACTCAATGTCCGACGGAAGACCACTCAGAGCGTGAACGTCACTGACGCGACGCGCACAAGCAAGCATGACTAAAAAGACCGTCTTTTGAGTAAGACGCTTGAAAGAACAGGACTCTAAAGGTTCGAATTCCGCACTGAAAAGAAAATCCAAAATCAGAAAAACGTCCCACAGCGGGGGAGAAATCTGACGACGAGGAAACTCGTTCTTAATCCCATCTAACACTTGCTTAACAGTGGGATCCTCTGATAAGAAAGACACGTCAATGCCACGCGTAGCCTTGATAGTGTTGGTGACCGCCGAGCGGTAGTTACAGAGGGAGGCGTAGGAAAGAGAACGAGTGTGGAACAGATGCGAGATGAAATCCGCCATGTGGCGCACCGAAGGCCGGAGAGGGTCAACTGGGTGACGCCGAGCCTTGCAGAACTGCACCCAGACTGACCATTTCGCATTATAATTCCTATTCGTGCTTTCCCGACGATGACGCAACGCCAGGGAAACAGACATGTGAGAGATACCGCGCCTCTTCAAACCGTGAGTGATAGTAGCAACACGGTCCGTCTCTTCAAAAGAGCGAGCAGTTTGCCTCACAACGGAGCTAGCACCCAACGGTGTACAGGACGGAAGAGAACGACGAGCAGTACGTCTGGAAGGAAGAGGAGCACGAGAAGATGCGGCTAAAAGGGCCTGACCAAACCCGCCAAGCTTTGAGCCAGGCCGACTACCCCTGGTAACAGTACCCACAGGCACAGAAAAACCATCCATCTGGTCATTCACAACCGATACATCGCCCTGTGCAACCTGAGCGCCCGCGGAGCCCGCGACGTTGACATGGAGCGAAGCATAAGCCTGAGAAAAAACACAAGGCCCCGGCCTGCGAGTACTCCCACCCCCAACTTGCCCGTCTGAAACAGATGAAACGTGACACGACGGCTGAGGAGACAACCGCGGCATGAGACAAATCCCCCCGGGACAGCGAAAGTGAGGGGCACGTGGCTGACCACAGTATCTAGGCGCATGTGCAGGAAGTGGCGAGAGTTGCCTCCCCTTTCACTGGCCATGGCGCTATGGATGAAGCCATTTCATTGTCTTATGTGGGTGCCACATGGGTGGGGAAGATTTTGGCAAATCTTTTTTCGGGGTGAAAAGGTCATCTACCTATGAGTTGTTTACTGGTCAGTATGGAGGGAAAACACTTCATTTTGATTTTTGTTAAATATTTTACCCTGATGTTCTCTACAACATGCAACTTTCAATGAAATCAGGAAAATTCCTGCTGCTGATCTGGTTGCACCCCAGACCACTGAGTGAAAGTTTGGTTCATCCTCCTCCGGTAGCCACTGATTTTCATCAAACTTGACACAGCTTTGGCAGGTACAATGGAGTCTGAAGCACAGACAAATGTAATGATGAACCGCATTAGAATTTGCTTCCTCTTCACCTCTCTGGCCCATTTTGTAGAAGAAGAAAAAATAATTTAAAATGTTTTCTTCCCTTGTACCCATTGAAGATGCAATGCCTTAAGATTTTGTTTATTGGTAACACCTTATAATATGCATTTTGTCTTTACTGCATAAAAATTGAGCAACAAACATGGATCCTGTCCACTGCTACCTACGCGGTGAATCCTCCACAGAGCCGGAGTCTTTCCTCTGCCCCTTGCCCGGGGCCTGTGTGGAGAGGCTGCCTCCTGTCGTGTGTCTGCTGCACTGCTCCAACAGCTCCATGGCCCTGTTCACAACACAGTGCAACACAATACAACACAGTGCAACACAATACAACACACTGCTATACAACACAATGCAATACAACACAGCAGTGTAGTACAGAGGCCTGTGTGGAGAGGCTGCCTCCTGTCGTGTGTCTGCTGCACTGCTCCAACAGCTCCATGGCGCTGTTCACAATACAGTGCAATACAACACAATGCAATACAACACAGCAGTGTAGTACAGAGGGCTGTGTGGAGAGGCTGCCTCCTGTCGTGTGTCTGCTGCACTGCTCCAACAGCTCCATGGCCCTGTTCACAATACAGTGCATGCAATATAACACAATACAATACAGTGCAATACAACACAATACAGTGCATGCAATATAACACAATACAACACAATGCAATACAACACAGCAGTGTAGTACAGAGGGCTGTGTGGAGAGGCTGCCTCCTGTCGTGTGTCTGCTGCACTGCTCCAACAGCTCCATGGCGCTGTTCACAATACAGTGCATGCAATATAACACAATACAGTGCAACACAATACAATACAATGCAACACAATACAGTGCAACACAATACAATACACTGCAATACAACACAATACAGTGCAATACAACACAATGCAATACAACACAACTCAGTGCATTACAACACAATACAACACAACACAACTCAGTGCAGTGCAATACAACACAACTCAGTGCAATACAACACAACACAGTGCAATACAACACAATGCAATACAACACAACTCAGTGCAGTGCAATACAACACAACACAATACAACACAACACAACTCAGTGCAGTGCAATACAACACAATGCAATACAACACAACTCAGTGCAGTGCAATACAACACAATACATGCAATACAACACAATACAGTGCAATACAATGCAATACAGTGCAATACAACGCAATACACTGCAATACAGTGCAATACACTGCAATACAACGCAATACAGTGCAATACAATGCAATACACTGCAATACAACACAATACAGTGCAATACAATACAATACAGTGCAATACAACACAATACAGTGCAACACAATACAATACAGTGCAATACAACACAATACAGTGCAATACAACACAATACAGTGCAATACAACACAATACAGTGCAACACAATACAATACAGTGCAATACAACACAATGCAATACACTGCAATACAACACAATACAATACACTGCAATACAACACAATACAATACAGTGCAATACAACACAATACAGTGCAACACAACACAACACACTGCAATACAACACAACACACTGCAATACAACACAATACAATACAGTGCAATACAACACAATACAGTGCAATACAACACAATACACTGCAATACAACACAACACACTGCAATACAACACAATACACTGCAATACAACACAATACAATACACTGCAATACAACACAATACAATACAGTGCAATACAACACAAT
>JAWQFJ010018824.1:30000-70491 GCA_034096865.1 Theodoxus fluviatilis
CAACAAAGACATCCAGGAATAGCATACAGTGCGTGTGGAGGTCATATCACAGCACATCAACAAAGACATCCAGGAATAGCATACAGTGCGTGTGGAGGTCATATCGCAGCAAGACCAAAGGGTCAAAACGCTCTCAGGCCAATGGCAAGTTGAACACTTTGGGACAGACACCTGATCACCAGCCAGCAGGGAGATTCATGCAGTAAAGGACAAGCATGCCCACCTTTCCAGGCCAATGGCAAGTTGAACACTTTGGGGCAGACACCTGATCACCAGCCAGCAGGGAGATTCATGCAGTAAAGGACAAGCATGCCCACCTTTCCAGGCCAATGGCAAGTTGAACACGTTGGGACAGACACCTGATCACCAGCCAGCAGGGAGATTCATGCAGTAAAGGACAAGCATGCCCACCTTTCCAGGCCAATGGCAAGTTGAACACGTTGGGGCAGACACCTGATCACCAGCCAGCAGGGAGATTCATGCAGTAAAGGACAAGCAGCCCACCTTTCCAGGCCAATGGCAAGTTGAACACGTTGGACAGACACCTGATCACCAGACAGCAGGGAGAATCATGCAGTAAAGGACAAGCATGCCCACCTTTCCAGGCCAATGGCAAGTTGAACACTTTGGGACAGACACCTGATCACCAGCCAGCAGGGAGATTCATGCAGTAAAGGACAAGCATGCCCACCTTTCCAGGCCAATGGCAAGTTGGACACGTTGGGGCAGACACCTGATCACCAGCCAGCTGGGAGATTCATGCAGTAAAGGACAAGCATGCCCACCTTTCCAGGCCAATGGCAAGTTGAACACTTTGGGGCAGACACCTGATCACCAGCCAGCAGGGAGATTCATGCAGTAAAGGACAAGCATGCCCACCTTTCCAGGCCAATGGCAAGTTGAACACTTTGGGGCAGACACCTGATCACCAGCCAGCAGGGAGATTCATGCAGTAAAGGACAAGCACGCCCACCTTTCCAGCTGCAAGCACCGCCTGGCCATGGCGTAGCGCGCGTGGAGGAGGCTGATGGAATCCTGGCTGAAGATGGGGCTGAAGAGGACGCCCTCCAGGAAAACCTCATGGCCTGGAGAGGAACTCTGCAGACTCTGCGTCTCCTGCTCCTCCAGCATCTGCAGTCAGCGTCAACATGGAGTAGCAACTTGATGACTGTCACCCAAGATCCAGCACAAAGAAACAGAAACCTGAATCCATCCACTGCAATCCCTTCTTTCCTTCTTCAAAAGAATCATTCGTCAGGATGGAACACTACAGATATACATGTACACACATGAACAGGCACCCAGTCCAATTCCTACAAGGAAGGCAACCAGAGTCTAGGTTAGATGGCGAAAGTGTTCAAGTACCTGCTTTGCCTACCTATCCAACACTGCATGCAGAAACTAAGGCCAAAATAAAAAGTTACGGTTACAGTACAACCCCTGAAATGCGACCCCCTTGTTTACGACTACCCCTCTTTAAAGACCAGAATTTTTCTGACGGGTTGTTTTCCTTATTTACTTGCCTTCTCATTTACGACTCCCCCTCTAACGCGGTTTACGACCGAACTTTAAAGGCTTTTTACGACTTTTCAACAAAAATATCCAAATTACGACCGAGAGATCGCACTCTTTTTAATCATTGAAATAAATCCGCTGAACGTTTGGATACACGTAGTCAGCATTTTCATGGAGCAGCAGACGACGTCGATTAGTCAAATCGCGCGAGAACGAGAAAGCGTGTGGCAGAAGCTGCAGCTGATGAAGATGCACTTGATGATCATGGCGCTGAGACCCTCTTGAATGGTGTCACTATGGAAGAGTTTGCGGACTGTGATGCTGATCTCCAGACTTGCCCAGAGGAAAGTTTGGATGTTGACAAGGTGGAGTCTGCCAGTGAACCTTGTGTTGATGAATGTGAGGAGAAAGATGAACAATCACCTCATGTTATTATTGACAGCAAAACCGCCTCTGGTTATGCACATGCGCTGGCAAGATATGCTCTTGCTAATGGCCTTCCTGATGCAGCTGATTTCCTGTCTGGTTTACAGACTGAGATTGAGAGAAAGTGTTTGAAGGCAAAGAGTGACCTCCCTCAGAGAACAATTTCATCATTTTTTTTGTCAGGCAAACCTGCAGTGGCACAGACTTGCCCACCAAATGAACAGGATTAGGTTGTGTTGTGGACTATATTGTGGACATGGACTGAACAATGCTAATCTCTCATTATCCATTCTTTAGTTTTTTTTAGGTGGTGGTTTCTTCATGTGGTTTCCTTTAATTTGTTTAATTTGCAGAGTTGTATGTGTGTTCACTTTCTGTGAAAATGCCCATGTGGCGTTATGTTGATGTGCTATGTATATATTTATTCATTTATTAATGTGTAGTCATGAACTGAACAATTTTGGCTGAAGTTATTGGCTTGATTGATTATGACCATTAAATGTCTATATTTTGCAAAGACTAAAGAGTTGGCTCATTGCAGTTTGAAACTTATTGAATGGCATTTGTTGTGAACACTCACCCCTCTTATAAGACCCCCCTCTTTTAAGACCGGTTTTCACAGGTTTTTTGGAAGTCGTAAAAGAGGGGTTGTACTGTATTGTAATACTGCCAAATAAAAAAGGTCAGTTTTTGCCGGTTTTTAAATAGAAATTTTTGTTATAGAACAGGCTAGAAAATGCTTTTTAACATGAAAATGGTGGATTCCCCAAGTGCTCAAAGGGCAAGGAAGATGGGATGGCATGCTATTTGTTGTTTTCCTTCTTTTTTTTTCCACAATAAAAAAAAAGTATGGGGTCAGCAGGAGAGAATAGGGTGGTCAGGATACCATAACATCAGCATTTTTTGGGTGGCCTAATACAAAATGTCCCGTACCACCTTTCCCTGCCCCTAGCTGGCGTTCCTGTGCCAACCTGGCTGTCAACTGGGCAACAGCCGCTCCCTTTCATGCCTCCCCTCTCTGACCCACTGTCCTGAATCAAGTTAAGCAGTCCAGTGCTGACCTTGGGGCAGAGCTGCTCATCTTTCCCCACATGGTCACTAGCCGCAGGACAATGTGTGCAAGCAGTAAAACTGCAGTCATGCCTTCACTGGGCAGCAGGGGCGGTGTGGGACAGGACAGGTGGCAAGGGTGGCTACAGCAGTCTGGGACGTTTGAGGTCAAAGTGCACTTGTCCTGTCATGCCCTAAATCTCCATCCCCAAACAACCATCTACCTGAAAACTCCTGTCACAGACTGCACACCGAGCCACCTGGAAACCCCTGTCACAGACTGCACACCGAGCCAGCTGGAAACTCCTGTCACAGACTGCACACCGAGCCACCTGGAAACTCCTGTCACAGACTGCACACCGAGCCAGCTGGAAACCCCTGTCACAGACTGCACACCGAGCCACCTGGAAACCCCTGTCACAGACTGCACACCGAGCCACCTGGAAACTCCTGTCACAGACTGCACACCGAGCCACCTGGAAACCCCTGTCACAGACTGCACACCGAGCCACCTGGAAACTCCTGTCACAGACTGCACACCGAGCCACCTGGAAACTCCTGTCACAGACTGCACACCGAGCCACCTGGAAACTCCTGTCACGAACTGCACACCGAGCCACCTGGAAACTCCTGTCACAGACTGCACACCGAGCCACCTGGAAACCCCTATCACAGACTGCACACCGAGCCACCTGGAAACTCCTGTCACACACCGCACACCGAGCCACCTGGAAACTCCTGTCACAGACTGCACACCGAGCCACCTGGAAACTCCTGTCACAGACTGCACACCGAGCCACCTGGAAACTCCTGTCACAGACTGCACACCGAGCCACCTGGAAACTCCTGTCACAGACTGCACACCGAGCCACCTGGAAACCCCTGTCACGAACTGCACACCGAGCCACCTGGAAACCCCTGTCACAGACTGCACACCGAGCCACCTGGAAACTCCTGTCACACACCGCACACCGAGCCACCTGGAAACTCCTGTCACAGACTGCACACCGAGCCACCTGGAAACCCCTGTCACAGACTGCACACCAATCCACCTGGAAACTCCTGTCACAGACTGCACACCGAGCCACCTGGAAACCCCTGTCACAGACTGCACACCGAGCCACCTGGAAACCCCTGTCACAGACTGCACACCGAGCCACCTGGAAACTCCTGTCACACACCGCACACCGAGCCACCTGGAAACTCCTGTCACAGACTGCACACCGAGCCACCTGGAAACCCCTGTCACAGACTGCACACCAATCCACCTGGAAACTCCTGTCACAGACTGCACACCGAGCCACCTGGAAACCCCTGTCACAGACTGCACACCGAGCCACCTGGAAACCCCTGTCACAGACTGCACACCGAGCCACCTGGAAACCCCTGTCACAGACTGCACACCGAGCCACCTGGAAACCCCTGTCACGGACTGCACACCGAGCCACCTGGAAACCCCTGTCACAGACTGCACACCGAGCCAGCTGGAAACTCCTGTCACAGACTGCACACCGAGCCACCTGGAAACCCCTGTCACGGACTGCACACCGAGCCACCTGGAAATCCCTGTCACACACTGCACACCGAGCCACCTGGAAACTCCTGTCACACACTGCACACCGAGCCACCTGGAAACTCCTGTCACACACCGCACACCAAGCCAGACTCACCGTCACCAGCAGGTTGAGGGCCTCCAGCTCGGCGTTGTCCAGTCTCTGGAGACGGTAGACGGTGGAGAGCGTGTACAGAGGCAGGAGGAAAGCCGAGTCAGCCTCCAGTGCTGACTGCAAGGCAAGCGTGCTGCGCTGGTGCAGGCCCTGCAGGAAACACAACACTTAGAACCAAGTCAGGGGAGGGACAGGCAACAGGGACAACTGGGGCTGAGCTGACCGCGATGGCTGTGTGGAAACGGCAGCCATGCATGGGGTTTTGTGTGGAAATGGCAGCCTGTCATGGGGTTTTGTATTGAAACGGCAGCCTGTCATGGGGTTTTGTATGGAAACGGCAGCCTGTCATGGGGTTTTGTATGGAAATGGCAGCCTGTCATGGGGTTTTGTATGGAAACGGCAGCCTGTCATGGGGTTTTGTATGGAAACGGCAGCCTGTCATGGGGTTTTGTATGGAAACGGCAGCCTGTCATGGGGTTTTGTGTGGAAATGGCAGTCTGGTAAGTGGTATAGAATGTTGTACTTTGAAACAAATAGGTCACCATATGGTTGTTGTCTGAGAATCTCAAAACCTTTACTGCCACTTTTCACAGGGGTCTGGCCCTGTACATGTAGTGAGAACTCACCATGCTGAAGTAGCACTTGGCCATCAGGTGAAGCAGTCGTGCCTTGAGAGCCACGTGTGTCACCCCCACCTTCCCCCCATACAGCAGTCTCTCCAGCATGGCGGCCGCCTCCCCTGCACTGCCACTCTCCAGCAAGAGGGAGGCTGTGCAGCAACAGAAATCAGTAAAGGTGAAGGTGAACACGGGGTTTTATACAGTGACTTATCCCCCAAGTCTGGGACTCAAACAGCTTAGCACTTTCCCCTTTAGAATGATGTAGCATGACAATGACTTAGCACTTTCCCCTTTAGAATGATGTAGCATGACAATGACTTAGCACTTTCCCCTTTAGAATGATGTAGCATGACAATGACTTAGCACTTTCCCCTTTAGAATGATGTAGCATGACAATGACTTAGCTGGTGTTATTTAATGGGTTGATCAGGTGCCAAGGTCAGCTGTAAACATCATGTGTGGCACTTGCCATGTGTTGTACACTTGCTTACTGAGTTTCCCCTTCCTGAGGCAGTCAGGCAACAAGTACACACTTGCCATGTGTTGTACACTTGCTTACTGAGTTTCCCCTTCCTGAGGCAGTCAGGCAACAAGTACACACTTGCCATGTGTTGTACACTTGTTTACTGAGTTTCCCCTTTAGAATGATGTAGCATGACAATGACTTAGCTGGTGTTATTGATCAGGTGCCAAGGTCAGCTGTAAACATCATGTGTGGCACTTGCCATGTGTTGTACACTTGTTTACTGAGTTTCCCCTTCCTGAGGCAGTCAGGCAACAAGTACACACTTGCCATGTGTTGTACACTTGTTTACTGAGTTTCCCCTTTAGAATGATGTAGCATGACAATGACTTAGCTGGTGTTATTGATCAGGTGCCAAGGTCAGCTGTAAATATCATGTGTGGCACTTGCCATGTGTTGTACACTTGTTTACTGAGTTTCCCCTTCCTGAGGCAGTCAGGCAACAAGTACACACTTGCCATGTGTTGTACACTTGTTTACTGAGTTTCCCCTTCCTGAGGCAGTCAGGCAACAAGTACACACTTGCCATGTGTTGTACACTTGTTTACTGAGTTTCCCCTTTAGAATGATGTAGCATGACAATGACTTAGCTGGTGTTATTGATCAGGTGCCAAGGTCAGCTGTAAACATCATGTGTGGCACTTGCCATGTGTTGTACACTTGTTTACTGAGTTTCCCCTTCCTGAGGCAGTCAGGCAACAAGTACACACTTGCCATGTGTTGTACACTTGTTTACTGAGTTTCCCCTTTAGAATGATGTAGCATGACAATGACTTAGCTGGTGTTATTGATCAGGTGCCAAGGTCAGCTGTAAACATCATGTGTGGCACTTGCCATGTGTTGTACACTTGTTTACTGAGTTTCCCCTTCCTGAGGCAGTCAGGCAACAAGTACACACTTGCCATGTGTTGTACACTTGTTTACTGAGTTTCCCCTTTAGAATGATGTAGCATGACAATGACTTAGCTGGTGTTATTGATCAGGTGCCAAGGTCAGCTGTAAACATCATGTGTGGCACTTGCCATGTGTTGTACACTTGTTTACTGAGTTTCCCCTTCCTGAGGCAGTCAGGCAACAAGTACACACTTGCCATGTGTTGTACACTTGTTTACTGAGTTTCCCCTTTAGAATGATGTAGCATGACAATGACTTAGCTGGTGTTATTTAATGGGTTGATCAGGTGCCAAGGTCAGCTGTAAACATCATGTGTGGCACTTGCCATGTGTTGTACACTTGCTTACTGAGTTTCTCCTTCCTGAGGCAGTCAGGCAACAAGTACACACTTGCCATGTGTTGTACACTTGCTTACTGAGTTTCCCCTTCCTGAGGCAGTCAGGCAACAAGTACACACTTGCCATGTGTTGTACACTTGCTTACTGAGTTTCCCCTTCCTGAGGCAGTCAGGCAACAAGTACACACTTGCCATGTGTTGTACACTTGCTTACTGAGTTTCTCCTTCCTGAGGCAGTCAGGCAACAAGTACACACTTGCCATGTGTTGTACACTTGCTTACTGAGTTTCTCCTTCCTGAGGCAGTCAGGCAACAAGTACACACTTGCCATGTGTTGTACACTTGCTTACTGAGTTTCCCCTTCCTGAGGCAGTCAGGCAACAAGTACACACTTGCCATGTGTTGTACACTTGCTTACTGAGTTTCTCCTTCCTGAGGCAGTCAGGCAACAAGTACACACTTGGCATGTGTTGTACACTTGCTTACTGAGTTTCTCCTTCCTGAGGCAGTCAGGCAACAAGTACACACTTACCATGTGTTGTACACTTGTTTACTGAGTTTCCCCTTCCTGAGGCAGTCAGGCAACAAGCACACTCTTCATTCAACGACTGGACGAAGCATGCCATTTCTGTGATCAGCTTACCAGATGTGTACCGCTGTCGTCATGACTACCAAGGAAGGCATACATGGAGAGTATGTGCATGTAAGCCTTGGAGTTCCAGATTTTTGGCCTGTTTTCCAAGAAAGATAGCCTTTTTTCTCCTTCTTCTTTGGCAAAACTATCACTGCCCACTGATTATAAATGCTGGTCAAAACACAAACTCTTTGAGAGTAAAATAATTTGCTTCTTACACACCCATCCATGCCATTTTCTAAATGCTAAATGATAAAACTTGATAATGAGCCTTCTGTTGGCAATGAAAAAGGGAGAATTAGACCCAAACCCAATTCATGAAGAGAATAATGGCAACGGAGAAAATGACAGAAGGCGGTACAGTGAGTGTTTTCCCGCTGGATTTGACAGAGAATAAGATTTAGCTTTATCCAGGCCATGCAGCCAAGGCTTACCTCTCTACAAACTGACATTTTGCACTCAAAAAAGGTGTCAAATTTGATCAATTTTATTTAACTTCTTTCTTCTTTGCCATTGATTCACCTTTCTAAAAGCAATAACTACTGCTAAAAAGTTCATATGCTCACCCTGACCCCAAGCAGCAGGAACCAAGCAGCAGGAACCAAGCAGCAGGGACACCAGACTCACCCAGACCCCAAGCAGCAGGAACCAAGCAGCAGGAAGCAAGCAGCAGGGACACCAGACTCACCCAGACCCCAAGCAGCAGGAACCAAGCAGCAGGAAGCAAGCAGCAGGGACACCAGACTCACCCTGACCCCAAGCAGCAGGAAGCAAGCAGCAGGAAGCAAGCAGCAGGAAGCAAGCAGCAGGGACACCAGACTCACCCAGACCCCAAGCAGCAGGAACCAAGCAGCAGGAAGCAAGCAGCAGGGACACCAGACTCACCCAGACCCCAAGCAGCAGGAACCAAGCAGCAGGAAGCAAGCAGCAGGGACACCAGACTCACCCTGACCCCAAGCAGCAGGAAGCAAGCAGCAGGAAGCAAGCAGCAGGAAGCAAGCAGCAGGGACACCAGACTCACCCTGACCCCAAGCAGCAGGAAGCAAGCAGCAGGAAGCAAGCAGCAGGAAGCAAGCAGCAGGGACACCAGACTCACCCTGACCCCAAGCAGCAGGAACCAAGCAGCAGGAAGCAAGCAGCAGGGACACCAGACTCACCCTGACCCCAAGCAGCAGGAAGCAAGCAGCAGGAAGCAAGCAGCAGGAAGCAAGCAGCAGGAAGCAAGCAGCAGGGACACCAGACTCACCCTGACCCCAAGCAGCAGGAACCAAGCAGCAGGAAGCAAGCAGCAGGGACACCAGACTCACCCAGACCCCAAGCAGCAGGAACCAAGCAGCAGGAAGCAAGCAGCAGGGACACCAGACTCACCCTGACCCCAAGCAGCAGGAACCAAGCAGCAGGAAGCAAGCAGCAGGGACACCAGACTCACCCTGACCCCAAGCAGCAGGAACCAAGCAGCAGGAAGCAAGCAGCAGGGACACCAGACTCACCCTGACCCCAAGCAGCAGGAAGCAAGCAGCAGGAAGCAAGCAGCAGGGACACCAGACTCACCCTGACCCCAAGCAGCAGGAAGCAAGCAGCAGGAAGCAAGCAGCAGGGACACCAGACTCACCCTGACCCCAAGCAGCAGGAAGCAAGCAGCAGGAAGCAAGCAGCAGGGACACCAGACTCACCCTGACCCCAAGCAGCAGGAAGCAAGATGCAGGGACACAAGACTCACCCTGATCCCAAGCTGCAAGAAGCAAGCAGCAGGAAGCAAGCAGCAGGAAGCAAGCAGCAGGAAGCAAGCAGCAGGAAGCAAGCAGCAGGAAGCAAGCAGCAGGAAGCAAGCAGCAGGAAGCAAGCAGCAGGAAGCAAGCAGCAGGGCGCAAGCAGCAGGAAGCAAGCTGCAGGAAGCAAGCAGCAGGAAGCAAGCAGCAGGAAGCAAGCAGCAGGAAGCAAGCAGCAGGAAGCATGCAGCAGGAAGCAAGCAGCAGGAAGCAAGCAGCAGGAAGCAAGCAGCAGGAAGCAAGCAGCAGGGACACCAGACTCACCCTGGAAGAAGACGGCTGCAGGCTGCCAGGGTCCAAACTCCACCCTCTCCAGGTGCTGCCTGGCAGCGCTGTTGTCATAGCAACGCAGGAAGCACAGAGCCTGCAGCAGACTGAGCAGGCTGGAGAGGGAGGGGGACTGCAGGTCTGGCACTGCCCCCGCCCCCCAGGCAGGCAGCAGTCCCCTCACCAGGGGCGGAGACACCTGGAACAGTGCAGGTAGGGCAGTCTGTGTGTTTGGAACTGACATGGAACTCTGAACATACTCTGCAACCATGGGAGCGGAAGCAAGGGCCAGAGAGAGGGAGCATGGGACACTATCGGTTGGCACACCACTACAACAGTTCTCAATGCCCTCCGCTAGGCCACTGCAAGCTTGGGCCTGCCCTTGGCTGAGTGAATGGAGGTGGTCCCCAAACCCAGTGGTTCCAGGCAATAATCAGGCAACTCTGGCAGTGCATTGCGCTGTTATGGTAATGTGGCTTCTTATCATGTTTGTATGGACATGTGGAGTCAAAGCAAATCCCAGAGGGGTTTCTATAGGAGAAATCACAGAACTGCCAACTCATCGACCACTAGAAAGATTTTTGACACCTTCATTTCCTGACTCACCTCCAAGATGGCGCTGCAGCAAGACCCGACGAGCTGGAGAAGAGCCTGGGCATCTGCCAGGCATCCATCTTGCATCAGGTGTACGCTCTCCAGACAGCCACACAGCATCAGCGGCACCAGCGCTCCACAGGCTGCAGACACACACAGTGCAGGCAAGTCATGTGACCACGCTTGAAGAAACCAGGTCAGAACTGTCAGATATGAAAATATTGGGGTTTTTCAACTGTGAAAATGGTTCAGTTGGTCATCCAATACAAATGAGAGAAACCCACATGTCTGCAGTTTGTAGAATTAATTCTTTACTTTTAGTGGCCTATACACGTAATTTACTCATTTTTGTTTGGCCCTCGGGAATTGCGGGATCCTTTACCAACATTATCTTTGTGTAGGTCAACAGAAAACAGTACCAGACTTTGATCTCTCATTACTTTGCTGGGCTCAAAAACTGTTCCAGCAACTTTTTTCTGCTTTGCCATGCACAGTTTACAATAGTCAGTCCGGGCATCAAGAAAGTTGTGCTAGACTAGTAGCGCTGACATTTTCTTGGACAAACCTACTGCATGCACGATTACATGGCAAAAAAGGCTGCTCCTGCAGTTGTTAATTCTGATGCTGCTGTTTTGTTGTTGTTACTGCTGTTTTGTTGTTGTTACTGCTGCTCTGTTGTTGTTACTGCTGTTTTGTTGTTGTTACTGCTGCTTTGTTGTTGTTGTTGTTGTTACTGCTGCTTTGTTGTTGTTACTGCTGCTTTGTTGTTGTTACTGCTGCTTTGTTGTTGTTGTTGTTGTTACTGCTGCTTTGTTGTTGTTACTGCTGCTTTGTTGTTGTTGTTGTTGTTACTGCTGCTTTGTTGTTGTTACTGCTGCTTTGTTGTTGTTACTGCTGCTTTGTTGTTGTTACTGCTGTTTTGTTGTTGTTACTGCTGCTTTGTTGCTGTTGTTACTGCTGCTTTGTTGTTGTTACTGCTGCTTTGTTGTTGCTACTGCTGCTTTGTTGCTGTTACTGCTGCTTTGCTGTTGTTACTGCTGTTTTGTTGTTGTTACTGCTGTTTTGTTATTGTTACTGCTGCTTTGTTGTTGTTACTGCTGCTTTGTTGTTGTTACTGCTGCTTTGTTGTTGTTACTGCTGCTTTGTTGTTGTTACTGCTGCTTTGTTGTTGTTACTGCTGCTTTGTTGTTGTTACTGCTGCTTTGTTGTTGTTACTGCTGCTTTGTTGTTGTTACTGCTGCTCTGTTGTTACTGCTGCTTTGTTGCTGTTGTTACTGCTGCTTTGTTGTTGTTACTGCTGCTTTGTTATTGTTACTGCTGCTTTGTTGTTGTTACTGCTGCTTTGTTGTTGTTACTGCTGCTTTGTTGTTGTTGTTACTGCTGCTTTGTTGTTGTTACTGCTGCTTTGTTGTTGTTACTGCTGCTTTGTTACTGTTACTGCTGTTTTGTTGTTGTTACTGCTGCTTTGTTGTTGTTACTGCTGCTTTGTTGTTGTTGTTACTGCTGTTTTGTTGTTGTTGTTACTGCTGCTTTGTTGTTGTTACTGCTGCTTTGTTGTTGTTACTGCTGCTCTGTTGTTGTTACTGCTGCTCTGTTGTTGTTACTGCTGCTTTGTTGTTGTTGTTACTGCTGCTTTGTTGTTGTTGTTACTGCTGCTTTGTTGTTGTTACTGCTGCTCTGTTGTTGTTACTGCTGCTTTGTTGTTGTTACTGCTGCTTTGTTGTTGTTACTGCTGCTTTGTTCTTGTTAATGCTGCTTTGTTCTTGTTAATGCTGCTTTGTTGTTGTTACTGCTGCTTTGTTGTTGTTACTGCTGTTTTGTTGTTGTTACTGCTGCTTTGTTGTTGTTACTGCTGCTTTGTTGTTACTGCTGCTCTGTTGTTGTTACTGCTGCTTTGTTGCTGTTGTTACTGCTGCTTTGTTGTTGTTACTGCTGCTTTGTTATTGTTACTGCTGCTTTGTTGTTGTTACTGCTGCTTTGTTGTTGTTACTGCTGCTTTGTTGTTGTTACTGCTGCTTTGTTGCTGTTACTGCTGTTTTGTTGTTGATACTGCTGCTTTGCTGTTGTTACTGCTGTTTTGTTGTTGTTACTGCTGCTTTGTTGTTGTTACTGCTGCTTTGTTGTTGTTACTGCTGCTTTGTTGCTGTTACTGCTGTTTTGTTGCTGTTACTGCTGCTTTGTTGTTGTTACTGCTGCTTTGTTATTGTTACTGCTGCTTTGTTGTTGTTACTGCTGCTTTGTTGTTGTTACTGCTGCCTTGTTGTTGTTACTGCTGCTTTGTTGTTGTTACTGCTGCTCTGTTGTTGTTACTGCTGCTTTGTTGCTGTTGTTACTGCTGCTTTGTTGTTGTTACTGCTGCTTTGTTATTGTTACTGCTGCTTTGTTGTTGTTACTGCTGATTTGTTGTTGTTACTGCTGCTTTGTTGTTGTTACTGCTGCTTTGTTGCTGTTACTGCTGTTTTGTTGTTGATACTGCTGCTTTGCTGTTGTTACTGCTGCTTTGTTGTTGTTACTGCTGCTTTGTTATTGTTACTGCTGCTTTGTTGTTGTTACTGCTGCTTTGTTGTTGTTACTGCTGCTTTGTTGTTGTTACTGCTGCTTTGTTGTTGTTACTGCTGCTCTGTTGTTGTTACTGCTGCTTTGTTGTTGTTACTGCTGTTTTGTTGTTGTTACTGCTGCTCTGTTGTTGTTACTGCTGCTTTGTTGTTGTTACTGCTGCTTTGTTGTTGTTACTGCTGCTTTGTTGTTGTTACTGCTGCTCTGTTGTTGTTACTGCTGCTTTGTTGTTGTTGTTGTTACTGCTGCTTTGTTGTTGTTGTTGTTGTTACTGCTGCTTTGTTGTTGTTACTGCTGCTTTGTTGTTGTTACTGCTGCTTTGTTGTTGTTACTGCTGCTTTGTTGTTGTTACTGCTGCTCTGTTGTTGTTACTGCTGCTTTGTTGTTGTTGCTGTTGTTACTGCTGCTTTGTTGCTGTTGTTGTTGTTACTGCTGCTTTGTTGTTGTTACTGCTGCTTTGTTGTTACTGCTGCTTTGTTGTTGTTACTGCTGCTCTGTTGTTGTTACTGCTGCTTTGTTGTTGTTGTTGTTGTTACTGCTGCTTTGTTGCTGTTGTTGTTGTTACTGCTGCTTTGTTGTTGTTGTTGTTGTTACTGCTGCTTTGTTGTTGTTACTGCTGCTTTGTTGTTGTTACTGCTGCTTTGTTGTTGTTACTGCTGCTTTGTTGTTGTTGTTACTGCTGCTTTGTTGTTGTTGTTGTTGTTACTGCTGCTTTGTTGTTACTGCTGCTTTGTTGTTGTTGTTGTTGTTACTGCTGCTTTGTTGTTGTTACTGCTGCTTTGTTGTTGTTAATGCTGCTTTGTTGTTGTTACTGCTACTTTGTTGTTGTTACTGCTACTTTGTTGTTGTAACTGCTGCTTTGTGGTTGTTGTTACTGCTGCTTTGTGGTTGTTGTTACTGCTGCTTTGTTGTTGTTACTGCTGCTTTGTTGTTGTTACTGCTACTTTGTTGTTGTTACTGCTGCTTTGTTGTTGTTACTGCTGCTTTGTTGTTGTTAATGCTGCTTTGTTGTTGTTACTGCTGCTTTGTTGTTGTTACTGCTGCTTTGTTGTTGTTGTTACTGCTGCTTTGTTGTTGTTACTGCTGCTTTGTTGTTGTTACTGCTGCTTTGTTGTTGTTACTGCTGCTTTGTTGTTGTTACTGCTGCTTTGTTGTTGTTACTGCTGCTTTGTTGTTGTTACTGCTGCTTTGTTGTTGTTACTGCTGCTTTGTTGTTGTTGTTGTTACTGCTGCTTTGTTGTTGTTACTGCTGCTTTGTTGTTGTTGTTACTGCTGCTTTGTTGTTGTTACTGCTGCTTTGTTGTTGTTACTGCTGTTTTGTTGTTGTTACTGCTACTCTGTTGTTGTTACTGCTGCTTTGTTGTTGTTACTGCTGCTTTGTTGTTGTTACTGCTGCTTTGTTATTGTTACTGCTGCTCTGTTGTTGTTACTGCTGCTTTGTTGTTGTTAATGCTGCTTTGTTGTTGTTACTGCTGCTTTGTTATTGTTGTTACTGCTGCTTTGTTGTTGTTACTGCTGCTTTGTTGTTGTTACTGCTGCTTTGTTGTTGTTACTGCTGCTTTGTTGTTGTTGTTACTGCTGCTTTGTTGTTGTTACTGCTGCTTTGTTGTTGTTACTGCTGCTTTGTTGTTGTTACTGCTGTTTTGTTGTTGTTACTGCTGCTTTGTTGTTGTTACTGCTGCTTTGTTGTTGTTGTTACTGCTGCTTTGTTGTTGTTACTGCTGCTTTGTTGTTGTTGTTACTGCTGCTTTGTTGTTGTTACTGCTGCTTTGTTGTTGTTACTGCTGCTTTGTGGTTGTTACTGCTGTTTTGTTGTTGTTACTGCTACTCTGTTGTTGTTACTGCTGCTTTGTTGTTGTTACTGCTGCTTTGTTGTTGTTACTGCTGCTTTGTTATTGTTACTGCTGCTCTGTTGTTGTTACTGCTGCTTTGTTGTTGTTGTTACTGCTGCTTTGTGGTTGTTGTTACTGCTGCTCTGTTGTTGTTACTGCTGCTTTGTTGTTGTTGTTACTGCTGCTTTGTTGTTGTTACTGCTGCTTTGTTGTTGTTACTGCTGTTTTGTTGTTGTTACTGCTGTTTTGTTGTTGTTACTGCTGCTTTGTTGTTGTTACTGCTGCTTTGTTGTTATTACTGCTGCTTTGTGGTTGTTACTGCTGCTTTGTTGTTGTTACTGCTGTTTTGTTATTGTTACTGCTGCTCTGTTGTTGTTACTGCTGCTTTGTTGTTGTTACTGCTGCTTTGTTGTTGTTACTGCTGCTTTGTTGTTGTTGTTACTGCTGCGTTGTTGCTGTTGTTACTGCTGCTTTGTTGTTGTTACTGCTGTTTTGTTGTTGTTACCGCTGCTTTGTTGTTGTTGTTACTGCTACTTGGTTGTTGTTACTGCTGTTTTGTTGTTGTTACCGCTGCTTTGTTGTTGTTGTTACTGCTGCTTTGTTGTTGTTACTGCTGTTTTGTTGTTGTTACCGCTGCTTTGTTGTTGTTGTTACTGCTACTTTGTTGTTGTTACTGCTGTTTTGTTGTTGTTACTGCTGCTTTGTTATTGTTACTGCTGCTCTGTTGTTGTTACTGCTTTGTTATTGTTACTGCTGCTTTGTTGTTGTTACTGCTGCTTTGTTGTTGTTGTTACTGCTGCTTTGTTGTTGTTACTGCTGCTTTGCTGTTGTTACTGCTGCTTTGTTGTTACTGCTGCTTTGTTGTTGTTACTGCTGCTTTGTTGTTGTTACTGCTGCTTTGTTGTTACTGCTGCTTTGTTGTTGTTACTGCTGCTTTGTTGTTGTTACTGCTGCTTTGTTGTTGTTACTGCTGCTTTGTTGTTGTTACTGCTGCTTTGTTGTTGTTACTGCTGCTTTGTTGTTGTTACTGCTGCTTTGTGGTGTTTGTTACTGCTGCTTTGGTGTTGTTACTGCTGCTTTGTTGTTGTTACTGCTGTTTTGTTGTTACTGCTGCTTTGTTGTTGTTACTGCTGCTTTGTTGTTGTTACTGCTGTTTTCAACAAAACACTTCAGGAGAGGTACATTTCTGATTCTTAGTTTTAAACTTGGAATTCATCATCTGCCTTTGTGATCATGGGTTGTTTGAAACCTGAATGTGTTTGAGGTTTGTAATTATCTGGAATTCTGCACAAGAATTTATCAAATCTGAGCACACCTGGCACTCTTCCCTGATGCTGAAACTGAGTGCTGGTCAAACTCCGAGATTTTCAACAAGATGAAGAGATATTAGGACTATGTGCACATTTGAAACAGCAGCTCCAAGCAGAGTGACAGAATGGAAGTCATCCATTTTTAGCTCATCACAAGCAAACTAGTATTTTTGCTAGACATTAAAAAATCCTTTGCGAGTAGTCATGCACTCACCATGAAGTGTTTCTGCCGACTTCAGCAGAATTTTCACCTTCTCCAAGACGGAGGCCTTGGGGTGCACACCAGATCTCCTCCTCAACGCTCTGAGTGCTGTAATTAGACAGAGATACATGTATAAACACACTGTGTAGGCCTGGAGTGGGGATTCCCCCCTGAAAGCTCCTGCACCAACTCTGCACAGCTTTCCAGCGCTGCGAGGCTGAGGACATGGGACTTACAACCAGGGAAGGAAGAGCACAACGCAGCGCGTGGCCGAAACTGCTGGATGCTCTCACAGCAACTGGAGCGTCTGGATGCTGGGCTCTCAGGACCTGCTCCAGCAGTTCACATGGAGGGTGGGGGCGGTGGGGGAGGGCAGGCTCCACAAAGAGGTTGGGGGGGGGGGGGGGGGACAGCCCCAAAGAGGTGGTGATGGGCCCGGGGGGGCAGTCCCACACAGTCAAAGAGAAGGGAAGGGAGAGGAGGGGGGAAGAACAGGATTAGGTCATTGAAACCTTACTGTGCCATCAAAAAGATGATTGACTTCAAGTAATTCATTTCAGTTTGAATGGACATAAAGTTACAATTGATGTCTCTCAGAATGTGTGTATATGCTCATGCATGTGTGTGTGTGTGTGTGTGAGATAGATAGGCTGACAGACAAGCACATAGAGAGAGGGTGAGTGTGAATGAATGAAGATGCATGTGTGGGTGTTGCACTCATGTGCATGCATGCATATGTGTGTGTGTGTTTGTTTTTGTGCATATGTGTGTGTATGTTTGTGCATATGTGTGTGTATGTGTGTGCATGTGTGTGTGTGTGTGAATGCATATATTTGTGTACAGGGGAAACCTGCCTACCTCGATCGAGACAGGAGGACAGCCAGTCCTGACTGCAGCCTGCAGTCAGACTGAAACTGATGGAACTGTAGTGCAGAGTGGATGGCCCGGGGTCAGAGGTTGTTGCTATGGAAACATACATGTAGTTGTAGCAGACAGTCAGCTCCAGGGGCAGCCAGTGCAGAGTGGGAGACAGGCCTGAAATACACACCTGTGTTAGCCTGAAATGTGCACACATAGGCATGAGCTACACACTTTAAATACACACCTGTGTTAGCCTGAAAGGTGCACACATAGGCCTAAGCTACACGCTTTAAATACACACCTGTGTTAGCCTGGAAGGTGTTAACCTGAAAGGTGCACACATGGGCTTGAACCTCACATCTGATTTATACATGTGCAGGCATGAAAAGTAAATTGATCATGAGTGGGCATGAAATACAAATGTAGAAATATGAAACAAATACACAAGTCTTTAATACACAAGCCCAACTCTCAAGTTTACATAATAGGTCTTATATGTTTTCTTTTAATGAAGAAGGGTATGTGTATGTGCCTTTGCATGCATGTGCATTTACGTGTGCATGTTTGCATGTGCATGTGTGTGAATGAGTGTATGTGTGTGCTTGTGTGCGTGCATGTGTGTGTATACGAGTGTGCACGCATGTGTGTGTATCACTGTATGCGTATGCATGTGTGCAAGCAAATCTGGCATGTGTTGATGAATGCTAATTGGCATATTTTACAACTAATAAATACACTGATGAAAAACATACTGTTCATATTGTTTGCCATCTGCTGAAGAGCATCTTGAAAGCTGTTTGAACTCTCCCTCCTGGGGTTTTCAGTGCTGGTCTCATCTCCAAGAGAACTATTCACACCACTCTGAAAAGCAAGGCATGAACATGGGATGAGGTGACTTGTGATCAAGCACTGACTCACCCCCTGCATGTTTATGTAGGTCCATCATTGGACTGGAGCCAAGACAGGGGTGATACAGAAGTGAATTTTGCTGCCCTGCAAGTCATCAGTAAGTTGAATACCTGTTTCATTTACACATGTGACACTGGCAACCCATGTAATGATGTATGGAGAGGGTAGGGGGTATGGGGTGGGGGTGGAGGGGATGGGGTGGGGGTGGAGGGGATATGGTGGGGGTGGAGGGAATGGGGTGGGGGTGGAGGGGATGGAGGTGGGGTGGAGGGGATGGGGTGGAGGGGGTGGGGTAGGAGTAGATGGGGTGGGGGGGCTAAGAACTTTCCTTTAGTTCGGTGCAGAAAACCAGGGATAATCCGTTAAACTAATTATTTTATAATCACATGAAATTTGGATGGCTGCCACTTTGTAAGGTGCACGCACGCACAGACACACACAAACACAAACACATGACATCAGTGACACGCTGAGTTGACCTACGCCCATTTCGTTGTTACCGACAGAAATCTACAAACCTGCAGGTGCCTGCAAAGAGCTTCATTGAAGTCCTTTTTAACTTCTTCCAGACAAAAACATTTAAATGCTAGGTTTCTGAGGGCATCAATACATTGATCATATTTGCCATTTAGGAAATGTTGAACCCACTCCTGTTTGTCCATCGCAGACATTTCCCGCGATAGCAGTCTGCGATGGACAAACAGGAGTGGGTTCAACATTTCCTAAATGGCAAATATGATCAATGTATTGATGCCCTCAGAAACCTAGCATTTAAATGTTTTTGTCTGGAAGAAGTTAAAAAGGACTTCAATGAAGCTCTTTGCAGGCACCTGCAGGTTTGTAGATTTCTGTCGGTAACAACGAAATGGGCGTAGGTCAACTCAGCGTGTCACTGATGTCATGTGTTTGTGTTTGTGTGTGTCTGTGCGTGCGTGCACCTTACAAAGTGGCAGCCATCCAAATTTCATGTGATTATAAAATAATTAGTTTAACGGATTATCCCTGGTTTTCTGCACCGAACTAAAGGAAAGTTCTTAGCCCCCCCCACCCCATCTACTCCTACCCCACCCCCTCCACCCCATCCCCTCCACCACCACCTCCATCCCCTCCACCCCCACCCCATTCCCTCCACCCCCACCATATCCCCTCCACCCCCACCCCATTCCCTCCACCCCCACCCCATACCCCCTACCCTCTCCATACATCATTACATGGGTTGCCAGTGTCACATGTGTAAATGAAACAGGTATTCAACTTACTGATGACTTGCAGGGCAGCAAAATTCACTTCTGTATCACCCCTGTCTTGGCTCCAGTCCAATGATGGACCTACATAAACATGCAGGGGGTGAGTCAGTGCTTGATCACAAGTCACCTCATCCCATGTTCATGCCTTGCTTTTCAGAGTGGTGTGAATAGTTCTCTTGGAGATGAGACCAGCACTGAAAACCCCAGGAGGGAGAGTTCAAACAGCTTTCAAGATGCTCTTCAGCAGATGGCAAACAATATGAACAGTATGTTTTTCATCAGTGTATTTATTAGTTGTAAAATATGCCAATTAGCATTCATCAACACATGCCAGATTTGCTTGCACACATGCATACGCATACAGTGATACACACACATGCGTGCACACTCGTATACACACACATGCACGCACACAAGCACACACATACACTCATTCACACACATGCATATGCAAACATGCACATGTAAATGCACATGCATGCAAAGGCACATACACATACCCTTCTTCATTAAAAGAAAACATATAAGACCTATTATGTAAACTTGAGAGTTGGGCTTGTGTATTAAAGACTTGTGTATTTGTTTCATATTTCTACATTTGTATTTCATGCCCACTCATGATCAATTTACTGTTCATGCCTGCACATGTATAAATCAGATGTTCACGAGGTTCAAGCCCATGTGTGCACCTTTCAGGTTAACACCTTCCAGGCTAACACAGGTGTGTATTTAAAGCGTGTAGCTTAGGCCTATGTGTGCACCTTTCAGGCTAACACAGACCTGTGTGTATTTAAAGTGTGTAGCTCATGCCTATGTGTGCACATTTCAGGCAAACACACATGTATATTTCAGGCCTGTCTCCCACTCTGCACTGGCTGCCCCTGGAGCTGACTGTCTGCTACAACTACATGTATGTTTCCATAGCAACAACCTCTGACCCCGGGCCATCCACTCTGCACTACAGTTCCATCAGTTTCAGTCTGACTGCAGGCTGCAGTCAGGACTGGCTGTCCTCCTGTCTCGATCGAGGTAGGCAGGTTTCCCCTGTACACAAATATATGCATTCACACACACACACACATGCACACACATACACACTCATATGCACAAACATACACACACATATGCACAAAAACACACACACACACACATATGCATGCATGCACATGAGTGCAACACCCACACATACATCTTCATTCATTCACACTCACCCTCTCTCTATGTGCTTGTCTGTCAGCCTATCTATCTCACACACACACACATACACATGCATGAGCATATACACACATTCTGAGAGACATCAATTGTAACTTTATGTCCATTCAAACTGAAATGAATTACTTGAAGTCAATCATCTTTTTGATGGCACAGTAAGGTTTCAATGACCTAATCCTGTTCTTCCCCCCTCCTCTCCCTTCCCTTCTCTTTGACTGTGTGGGACTGCCCCCCCGGGCCCATCACCACCTCTTTGGGGCTGTCCCCCCCCCCCCCCCCCAACCTCTTTGTGGAGCCTGCCCTCCCTCACCCCCACCGCCCCCACCCTCCATGTGAACTGCTGGAGCAGGTCCTGAGAGCCCAGCATCCAGACGCTCCAGTTGCTGTGAGAGCGTCCAGCAGTTTAGGCCACGCGTTGCATTGTGCTCTTCTTTCCCTGGTTGTAAGTCCCATGTCCTCAGCCTTGCAGCGCTGGAAAGCTGTGCAGAGTTGGTGCAGGAGCTTTCAGGGGGGAATCCCCACTCCAGGCCTACACAGTGTGTTTATACATACATGTATTTCTGTCTAATTACAGCACTCAGAGCGTTGAGGAGGAGATCTGGTGTGCACCCCAAGGCCTCCGTCTTGGAGAGGGTGAAAATTCTGCTGAAGTCGGCAGAAACACTTCATGGTGAGTGCATGACTATTCGCAAAGGATTTTTTAATGTCTAGCAAAAATACTAGTTTGCTTGTGATGAGCTAAAAATGGATGACTTCCATTCTGTCACTCTGCTTGGAGCTGCTGTTTCAAATGTTCACATAGTCTTAATATCTCTTCATCTTGTTGAAAATCTCGGAGTTTGACCAGCACTCAGTTTCAGCATCAGGGAAGAGTGCCAGGTGTGCTCAGATTTGATAAATTCTTGTGCAGAATTCCAGATAATTACAAACCTCAAACACATTCAGGTTTCAAACAACCCATGATCACAAAGGCAGATGATGAATTCCAAGTTTAAAACTAAGAATCAGAAATGTACCTCTCCTGAAGTGTTTTGTTGAAAACAGCAGTAACAACAACAAAGCAGCAGTAACAACAACAAAGCAGCAGTAACAACAAAACAGCAGTAACAACAACAAAGCAGCAGTAACAACACCAAAGCAGCAGTAACAAACACCACAAAGCAGCAGTAACAACAACAAAGCAGCAGTAACAACAACAAAGCAGCAGTAACAACAACAAAGCAGCAGTAACAACAACAAAGCAGCAGTAACAACAACAAAGCAGCAGTAACAACAACAAAGCAGCAGTAACAACAAAGCAGCAGTAACAACAACAAAGCAGCAGTAACAACAACAAAGCAGCAGTAACAACAAAGCAGCAGTAACAACAGCAAAGCAGCAGTAACAACAACAAAGCAGCAGTAACAACAACAACAAAGCAGCAGTAACAACAACAAAGCAGCAGTAACAATAACAAAGCAGTAACAACAACAGAGCAGCAGTAACAATAACAAAGCAGCAGTAACAACAACAAAACAGCAGTAACAACAACAAAGTAGCAGTAACAACAACAACAAAGCAGCGGTAACAACAACAAAACAGCAGTAACAACAACAAAGCAGCAGTAACAACAACAACAAAGCAGCGGTAACAACAACAAAACAGCAGTAACAACAACCAAGTAGCAGTAACAACAACAACAAAGCAGCGGTAACAACAACAAAACAGCAGTAACAACAACAAAGCAGCAGTAACAACAGCAACAACGCAGCAGTAACAACAACAACAAAGCAGCAGTAACAACAACAAAGCAGCAGTAACAACAACAAAGCAGCAGTAACAACAACAGAGCAGCAGTAACAATAACAAAACAGCAGTAACAACAACAAAGCAGCAGTAACAACCACAAAGCAGCAGTAATAACAACAAAGCAGCAGTAACAACAACAAAGCAGCAGTAACAACAACAAAACAGCAGTAACAACAACAAAACAGCAGTAACAACAACAAAGCAGCAGTAACAACAACAAAGCAGCAGTAACAACAACAACAAAGCAGCAGTAACAACAACAGAGCAGCAGTAACAACAACCACAAAGCAGCAGTAACAACAACAACAAAGCAGCAGTAACAACAACAGAGCAGCAGTAACAATAACAAAGCAGCAGTAACAACAACAAAGCAGCAGTAACAACAACAAAGCAGCAGTAACAACAACAGAGTAGCAGTAACAACAACAAAACAGCAGTAACAACCACAAAGCAGCAGTAACAACAACAAAGCAGCAGTAACAACAACAAAGCAGCAGTAACAACAACAACAAAGCAGCAGTAACAACAACAAAGCAGCAGTAACAACAACAACAAAGCAGCAGTAACAACAACAAAGCAGCAGTAACAACAACAAAACAGCAGTAACAATAACAAAGCAGCAGTAACAACCACAAAGCAGCAGTAACAACAACAAAGCAGCAGTAACAACAACAACAAAGCAGCAGTAACAACAACAAAGCAGCAGTAACAACAACAAAGCAGCAGTAACAACAACAAAGCAGCAGTAACAACAATAACAAAGCAGCAGTAACAACAACAAAGCAGCATTAACAACAACAAAGCAGCAGTAACAACAACAGAGCAGCAGTAACAATAACAAAGCAGCAGTAACAACAACAAAGCAGCAGTAACAACAACAAAGCAGCAGTAACAACAACAGAGTAGCAGTAACAACAACAAAACAGCAGTAACAACAACAAAGCAGCAGTAACAACAACAAAGCAGCAGTAACAACAACAACAAAGCAGCAGTAACAACAACAAAGCAGCAGTAACAACAACAACAAAGCAGCAGTAACAACAACAAAGCAGCAGTAACAACAACAAAGCAGCAGTAACAACCACAAAGCAGCAGTAACAACCACAAAGCAGCAGTAACAACAACAAAGCAGCAGTAACAACAACAAAGCAGCAGTAACAACAACAAAGCAGCAGTAACAACAATAACAAAGCAGCAGTAACAACAACAAAGCAGCAGTAACAACAACAAAGCAGCATTAACAACAACAAAGCAGCAGTAACAACAACAAAGCAGCAGTAACAACAACAAAGTAGCAGTAACAACAACAAAGCAGCAGTAACAACAACAAAGCAGCAGTAACAACAACCACAAAGCAGCAGTAACAACAACCACAAAGCAGCAGTTACAACAACAAAGTAGCAGTAACAACAACAAAGTAGCAGTAACAACAACAATGCAGCATTAACAACAACAAAGCAGCAGTAACAACAACAAAGCAGCAGTAACAACAACAACAACAACAAAGCAGCAGTAACAACAAAGCAGCAGTAACAACAACAACAACAACAAAGCAGCAGTAACAACAACAACAAAGCAGCAGTAACAACAACAAAGCAGCAGTAACAACAACAAAGCAGCAGTAACAACAACAAAGCAGCAGTAACAACAACAACAACAACAAAGCAGCAGTAACAACAACAACAGCAACAAAGCAGCAGTAACAACAACAACAACAACAAAGCAGCAGTAACAACAACAGAGCAGCAGTAACAACAACAAAGCAGCAGTAACAACAAAGCAGCAGTAACAACAACAAAGCAGCAGTAACAACAACAACAGCAACAAAGCAGCAGTAACAACAGCAACAACAACAAAGCAGCAGTAACAACAACAGAGCAGCAGTAACAACAACAAAGCAGCAGTAACAACAACAAAGCAGCAGTAACAACAACAAAGCAGCAGTAACAACAACAAAGCAGCAGTAACAACAACAACAACAACAAAGCAGCAGTAACAACAACAACAACAAAGCAGCAGTAACAACAACAGAGCAGCAGTAACAACAACAAAGCAGCAGTAACAACAACAAAGCAGCAGTAACAACAACAAAGCAGCAGTAACAACAACAGAGCAGCAGTAACAACAACAAAACAGCAGTAACAACAACAAAGCAGCAGTAACAACAACAGAGCAGCAGTAACAACAACAAAGCAGCAGTAACAACAACAAAGCAGCAGTAACAACAACAAAGCAGCAGTAACAACAACAAAGCAGCAGTAACAATAACAAAGCAGCAGTAACAACAACAAAGCAGCAGTAACAACAGCAAAGCAGCAGTATCAACAACAAAACAGCAGTAACAGCAACAAAGCAGCAGTAACAACAACAAAGCAGCAGTAACAACAACAAATCAGCAGTAACAACAACAAAGCAGCAGTAACAATAACAAAGCAGCAGTAACAACAACAAAGCAGCAGTAACAACAGCAACAAAGCAGCAGTAACAACAACAGAGCAGCAGTAACAACAACAAAGCAGCAGTAACAACAACAAGGCAGCAGTAACAACAACAAAGCAGCAGTAACAACAACAAAGCAGCAGTAACAATAACAAAGCAGCAGTAACAACAACAAAGCAGCAGTAACAGCAACAAAACAGCAGTAACAGCAACAAAGCAGCAGTAACAACAACAAAGCAGCAGTAACAACAACAAAGCAGCAGTAACAACAACAAAACAGCAGTAACAACAGCAAAGCAGCAGTATCAACAACAAAACAGCAGTAACAGCAACAAAGCAGCAGTAACAACAACAAAGCAGCAGTAACAACAACAAAGCAGCAGTAACAACAACAAAGCAGCAGTAACAATAACAAAGCAGCAGTAACAACAACAAAGCAGCAGTAACAACAGCAACAAAGCAGCAGTAACAACAACAGAGCAGCAGTAACAACAAAGCAGCAGTAACAACAACAAAGCAGCAGTAACAACAACAAAACAGCAGTAACAACAACAAAGCAGCAGTAACAACAACAAAGCAGCATTAACAAGAACAAAGCAGCATTAACAAGAACAAAGCAGCAGTAACAACAACAAAGCAGCAGTAACAACAACAAAGCAGCAGTAACAACAACAGAGCAGCAGTAACAACAACAAAGCAGCAGTAACAACAACAACAAAGCAGCAGTAACAACAACAACAAAGCAGCAGTAACAACAACAGAGCAGCAGTAACAACAACAGAGCAGCAGTAACAACAACAAAGCAGCAGTAACAACAACAAAGCAGCAGTAACAACAACAACAAAACAGCAGTAACAACAACAACAAAGCAGCAGTAACAACAACAAAGCAGCAGTAACAACAACAAAACAGCAGTAACAGTAACAAAGCAGCAGTAACAACAACAAAGCAGCAGTAACAACAACAAAGCAGCAGTAACAACAACAACAAAGCAGCAGTAACAACAACAAAGCAGCAGTAACAACAACAAAGCAGCAGTAACAATAACAAAGCAGCAGTAACAACAACAAAGCAGCAGTAACAACAGCAACAAAGCAGCAGTAACAACAGAGCAGCAGTAACAACAACAAAGCAGCAGTAACAACAACAAAGCAGCAGTAACAACAACAAAGCAGCAGTAACAACAACAAAGCAGCAGTAACAACAACAAAGCAGCAGTAACAACAACAAAGCAGCAGTAACAACAACAAAGCAGCAGTAACAACAACAAAGCAGCAGTAACAATAACAAAACAGCAGTAACAACAACAAAACAGCAGTAACAACAGCAAAGCAGCAGTAACAGCAACAAAGCAGCAGTAGCAACAACAAAGCAGCAGTAACAACAACAAAGCAGCAGTAACAACAGCAACAAAAGCAGCAGTAACAACAACAAAACAGCAGTAACAACAACAAAGCAGCAGTAACAACAACAAAGCAGCAGTAACAACAACAAAGCAGCAGTAACAACAACAACAACAACAAAGCAGCAGTAACAACAACAAAGCAGCAGTAACAACAACAACAACAACAAAGCAGCAGTAACAACAACAAAGCAGCAGTAACAACAACAAAGCAGCAGTAACAACAACAACAACAACAAAGCAGCAGTAACAACAACAAAACAGCAGTAACAACAACAGAGCAGCAGTAACAACAACAAAGCAGCAGTAACAACAACAAAACAGCAGCATCAGAATTAACAACTGCAGGAGCAGCCTTTTTTGCCATGTAATCGTGCATGCAGTAGGTTTGTCCAAGAAAATGTCAGCGCTACTAGTCTAGCACAACTGTCTTGATGCCCGGACTGACTATTGTAAACTGTGCATGGCAAAGCAGAAAAAAGTTTTTGAGCCCAGCAAAGTAATGAGAGATCAAAGTCTGGTACTGTTTTCTGTTGACCTACACAAAGATAATGTTGGTAAAGGATCCCGCAATTCCCGAGGGCCAAACAAAAATGGGTGAATTACATGCATAGGCCACTAAAAGTAAAGAATTAATTCTACAAACTGCAGACATGTGGTTTTCTCTCATTTTGTATTGGATGACCAACTGAACCATTTTCACAGTTGAAAAACCCCAATATTTTCATATCTGACAGTTCTGACCTGGTTTCTTCAAGCGTGGTCACATGACTTGCCTGCACGGTGTGTGTCTGCAGCCTGTGGAGCGCTGGTGCCGCTGATGCTGTGTGGCTGTCTGGAGAGTGTACACCTGATGCAAGATGGATGCCTGGCAGATGCCCAGGCTCTTCTCCAGCTCTTCGGGTCTTGCTGCAGCGCCATCTTGGAGGTGAGTCAGGAAATAAAGGTGTCAAAAATCTTTCTAGTGGTCGATGAGTTGGCAGTTCTGTGATTTCCCCTATAGAAACCCCTCTGGGATTTGCTTTGACTCCACATGTCCATACAAACATGATAAGAAGCCACATTACCATAACAGCGCAATGCACTGCCAGAGTTGCCTGATTATTGCCTGGAACCACTGGGTTTGGGGACCACCTCCATTCACTCAGCCAAGGGCAGGCCCGAGCTTGCAGTGGCCTAGCGGAGGGCATTGAGAACTGTTGTAGTGGTGTGCCAACCTGTAGTGTCCCATGCTCCCTCTCTCTGGCCCTTGCTTCCGCTCCCATGGTTGCAGAGGATGTTCAGAGTTCCATGTCAGTTCCAAACACACAGACTGCCCTACCTGCACTGTTCCAGGTGTCTCCGCCCCTGGTGAGGGGACTGCTGCCTGCCTGGGGGGCGGGGGCAGTGCCAGACCTGCAGTCCCCCTCCCTCTCCAGCCTGCTCAGTCTGCTGCAGGCTCTGTGCTTCCTGCGTTGCTATGACAACAGCGCTGCCAGGCAGCACCTGGAGAGGGTGGAGTTTGGACCCTGGCAGCCTGCAGCCGTCTTCTTCCAGGGTGAGTCTGGTGTCCCTGCTGCTTGCTTCCTGCTGCTTGCTTCCTGCTGCTTGCTTCCTGCTGCTTGCTTCCTGCTGCATGCTTCCTGCTGCTTGCTTCCTGCTGCTTGCTTCCTGCTGCTTGCTTCCTGCTGCTTGCTTCCTGCAGCTTGCTTCCTGCTGCTTGCGCCCTGCTGCTTGCTTCCTGCTGCTTGCTTCCTGCTGCTTGCTTCCTGCTGCTTGCTTCCTGCTGCTTGCTTCCTGCTGCTTGCTTCCTGCTGCTTGCTTCCTGCTGCTTGCTTCCTGCTGCTTGCTTCTTGCAGCTTGGGATCAGGGTGAGTCTTGTGTCCCTGCATCTTGCTTCCTGCTGCTTGGGGTCAGGGTGAGTCTGGTGTCCCTGCTGCTTGCTTCCTGCTGCTTGCTTCCTGCTGCTTGGGGTCAGGGTGAGTCTGGTGTCCCTGCTGCTTGCTTCCTGCTGCTTGCTTCCTGCTGCTTGGGGTCAGGGTGAGTCTGGTGTCCCTGCTGCTTGCTTCCTGCTGCTTGCTTCCTGCTGCTTGGGGTCAGGGTGAGTCTGGTGTCCCTGCTGCTTGCTTCCTGCTGCTTGGTTCCTGCTGCTTGGGGTCAGGGTGAGTCTGGTGTCCCTGCTGCTTGCTTCCTGCTGCTTGGTTCCTGCTGCTTGGGGTCAGGGTGAGTCTGGTGTCCCTGCTGCTTGCTTCCTGCTGCTTGGTTCCTGCTGCTTGGGGTCTGGGTGAGTCTGGTGTCCCTGCTGCTTGCTTCCTGCTGCTTGGTTCCTGCTGCTTGGGGTCAGGGTGAGTCTGGTGTCCCTGCTGCTTGCTTCCTGCTGCTTGCTTCCTGCTGCTTGCTTCCTGCTGCTTGCTTCCTGCTGCTTGGGGTCAGGGTGAGTCTGGTGTCCCTGCTGCTTGCTTCCTGCTGCTTGCTTCCTGCTGCTTGGGGTCAGGGTGAGTCTGGTGTCCCTGCTGCTTGCTTCCTGCTGCTTGCTTCCTGCTGCTTGCTTCCTGCTGCTTGGGGTCAGGGTGAGTCTGGTGTCCCTGCTGCTTGCTTCCTGCTGCTTGCTTCCTGCTGCTTGCTTCCTGCTGCTTGGGGTCAGGGTGAGTCTGGTGTCCCTGCTGCTTGCTTCCTGCTGCTTGGTTCCTGCTGCTTGGGGTCTGGGTGAGTCTGGTGTCCCTGCTGCTTGCTTCCTGCTGCTTGGTTCCTGCTGCTTGGGGTCTGGGTGAGTCTGGTGTCCCTGCTGCTTGCTTCCTGCTGCTTGCTTCCTGCTGCTTGCTTCCTGCTGCTTGGGGTCAGGGTGAGTCTGGTGTCCCTGCTGCTTGCTTCCTGCTGCTTGGTTCCTGCTGCTTGGGGTCTGGGTGAGTCTGGTGTCCCTGCTGCTTGCTTCCTGCTGCTTGGTTCCTGCTGCTTGGGGTCTGGGTGAGTCTGGTGTCCCTGCTGCTTGGTTCCTGCTGCTTGGTTCCTGCTGCTTGGGGTCAGGGTGAGCATATGAACTTTTTAGCAGTAGTTATTGCTTTTAGAAAGGTGAATCAATGGCAAAGAAGAAAGAAGTTAAATAAAATTGATCAAATTTGACACCTTTTTTGAGTGCAAAATGTCAGTTTGTAGAGAGGTAAGCCTTGGCTGCATGGCCTGGATAAAGCTAAATCTTATTCTCTGTCAAATCCAGCGGGAAAACACTCACTGTACCGCCTTCTGTCATTTTCTCCGTTGCCATTATTCTCTTCATGAATTGGGTTTGGGTCTAATTCTCCCTTTTTCATTGCCAACAGAAGGCTCATTATCAAGTTTTATCATTTAGCATTTAGAAAATGGCATGGATGGGTGTGTAAGAAGCAAATTATTTTACTCTCAAAGAGTTTGTGTTTTGACCAGCATTTATAATCAGTGGGCAGTGATAGTTTTGCCAAAGAAGAAGGAGAAAAAAGGCTATCTTTCTTGGAAAACAGGCCAAAAATCTGGAACTCCAAGGCTTACATGCACATACTCTCCATGTATGCCTTCCTTGGTAGTCATGACGACAGCGGTACACATCTGGTAAGCTGATCACAGAAATGGCATGCTTCGTCCAGTCGTTGAATGAAGAGTGTGCTTGTTGCCTGACTGCCTCAGGAAGGGGAAACTCAGTAAACAAGTGTACAACACATGGTAAGTGTGTACTTGTTGCCTGACTGCCTCAGGAAGGAGAAACTCAGTAAGCAAGTGTACAACACATGCCAAGTGTGTACTTGTTGCCTGACTGCCTCAGGAAGGAGAAACTCAGTAAGCAAGTGTACAACACATGGCAAGTGTGTACTTGTTGCCTGACTGCCTCAGGAAGGGGAAACTCAGTAAGCAAGTGTACAACACATGGCAAGTGTGTACTTGTTGCCTGACTGCCTCAGGAAGGAGAAACTCAATAAGCAAGTGTACAACACATGGCAAGTGTGTACTTGTTGCCTGACTGCCTCAGGAAGGAGAAACTCAGTAAGCAAGTGTACAACACATGGCAAGTGTGTACTTGTTGCCTGACTGCCTCAGGAAGGGGAAACTCAGTAAGCAAGTGTACAACACATGGCAAGTGTGTACTTGTTGCCTGACTGCCTCAGGAAGGGGAAACTCAGTAAGCAAGTGTACAACACATGGCAAGTGTGTACTTGTTGCCTGACTGCCTCAGGAAGGGGAAACTCAGTAAGCAAGTGTACAACACATGGCAAGTGCCACACATGATGTTTACAGCTGACCTTGGCACCTGATCAACCCATTAAATAACACCAGCTAAGTCATTGTCATGCTACATCATTCTAAAGGGGAAACTCAGTAAACAAGTGTACAACACATGGCAAGTGTGTACTTGTTGCCTGACTGCCTCAGGAAGGGGAAACTCAGTAAACAAGTGTACAACACATGGCAAGTGCCACACATGATGTTTACAGCTGACCTTGGCACCTGATCAATAACACCAGCTAAGTCATTGTCATGCTACATCATTCTAAAGGGGAAACTCAGTAAACAAGTGTACAACACATGGCAAGTGTGTACTTGTTGCCTGACTGCCTCAGGAAGGGGAAACTCAGTAAACAAGTGTACAACACATGGCAAGTGCCACACATGATGTTTACAGCTGACCTTGGCACCTGATCAATAACACCAGCTAAGTCATTGTCATGCTACATCATTCTAAAGGGGAAACTCAGTAAACAAGTGTACAACACATGGCAAGTGTGTACTTGTTGCCTGACTGCCTCAGGAAGGGGAAACTCAGTAAACAAGTGTACAACACATGGCAAGTGCCACACATGATGTTTACAGCTGACCTTGGCACCTGATCAATAACACCAGCTAAGTCATTGTCATGCTACATCATTCTAAAGGGGAAACTCAGTAAACAAGTGTACAACACATGGCAAGTGTGTACTTGTTGCCTGACTGCCTCAGGAAGGGGAAACTCAGTAAGCAAGTGTACAACACATGGCAAGTGTGTACTTGTTGCCTGACTGCCTCAGGAAGGGGAAACTCAGTAAACAAGTGTACAACACATGGCAAGTGCCACACATGATATTTACAGCTGACCTTGGCACCTGATCAATAACACCAGCTAAGTCATTGTCATGCTACATCATTCTAAAGGGGAAACTCAGTAAACAAGTGTACAACACATGGCAAGTGTGTACTTGTTGCCTGACTGCCTCAGGAAGGGGAAACTCAGTAAACAAGTGTACAACACATGGCAAGTGCCACACATGATGTTTACAGCTGACCTTGGCACCTGATCAATAACACCAGCTAAGTCATTGTCATGCTACATCATTCTAAAGGGGAAACTCAGTAAACAAGTGTACAACACATGGCAAGTGTGTACTTGTTGCCTGACTGCCTCAGGAAGGGGAAACTCAGTAAGCAAGTGTACAACACATGGCAAGTGTGTACTTGTTGCCTGACTGCCTCAGGAAGGGGAAACTCAGTAAGCAAGTGTACAACACATGGCAAGTGCCACACATGATGTTTACAGCTGACCTTGGCACCTGATCAATAACACCAGCTAAGTCATTGTCATGCTACATCATTCTAAAGGGGAAAGTGCTAAGTCATTGTCATGCTACATCATTCTAAAGGGGAAAGTGCTAAGTCATTGTCATGCTACATCATTCTAAAGGGGAAAGTGCTAAGTCATTGTCATGCTACATCATTCTAAAGGGGAAAGTGCTAAGCAGTTCGAGTCCCAGACTTGGGGGATAAGTCACTGTATAAAACCCCGTGTTCACCTTCACCTTTACTGATTTCTGTTGCTGCACAGCCTCCCTCTTGCTGGAGAGTGGCAGTGCAGGGGAGGCGGCCGCCATGCTGGAGAGACTGCTGTATGGGGGGAAGGTGGGGGTGACACACGTGGCTCTCAAGGCACGACTGCTTCACCTGATGGCCAAGTGCTACTTCAGCATGGTGAGTTCTCACTACATGTACAGGGCCAGACCCCTGTGAAAAGTGGCAGTAAAGGTTTTGAGATTCTCAGACAACAACCATATGGTGACCTATTTGTTTCAAAGTACAACATTCTATACCACTTACCAGACTGCCATTTCCACACAAAACCCCATGACAGGCTGCCGTTTCCATACAAAACCCCATGACAGGCTGCCGTTTCCATACAAAACCCCATGACAGGCTGCCGTTTCCATACAAAACCCCATGACAGGCTGCCATTTCCATACAAAACCCCATGACAGGCTGCCGTTTCCATACAAAACCCCATGACAGGCTGCCGTTTCAATACAAAACCCCATGACAGGCTGCCATTTCCACACAAAACCCCATGCATGGCTGCCGTTTCCACACAGCCATCGCGGTCAGCTCAGCCCCAGTTGTCCCTGTTGCCTGTCCCTCCCCTGACTTGGTTCTAAGTGTTGTGTTTCCTGCAGGGCCTGCACCAGCGCAGCACGCTTGCCTTGCAGTCAGCACTGGAGGCTGACTCGGCTTTCCTCCTGCCTCTGTACACGCTCTCCACCGTCTACCGTCTCCAGAGACTGGACAACGCCGAGCTGGAGGCCCTCAACCTGCTGGTGACGGTGAGTCTGGCTTGGTGTGCGGTGTGTGACAGGAGTTTCCAGGTGGCTCGGTGTGCAGTGTGTGACAGGAGTTTCCAGGTGGCTCGGTGTGCAGTGTGTGACAGGGATTTCCAGGTGGCTCGGTGTGCAGTCCGTGACAGGGGTTTCCAGGTGGCTCGGTGTGCAGTCTGTGACAGGAGTTTCCAGCTGGCTCGGTGTGCAGTCTGTGACAGGGGTTTCCAGGTGGCTCGGTGTGCAGTCCGTGACAGGGGTTTCCAGGTGGCTCGGTGTGCAGTCTGTGACAGGGGTTTCCAGGTGGCTCGGTGTGCAGTCTGTGACAGGGGTTTCCAGGTGGCTCGGTGTGCAGTCTGTGACAGGGGTTTCCAGGTGGCTCGGTGTGCAGTCTGTGACAGGAGTTTCCAGGTGGATTGGTGTGCAGTCTGTGACAGGGGTTTCCAGGTGGCTCGGTGTGCAGTCTGTGACAGGAGTTTCCAGGTGGCTCGGTGTGCGGTGTGTGACAGGAGTTTCCAGGTGGCTCGGTGTGCAGTCTGTGACAGGGGTTTCCAGGTGGCTCGGTGTGCAGTCTGTGACAGGGGTTTCCAGGTGGCTCGGTGTGCAGTCTGTGACAGGAGTTTCCAGGTGGATTGGTGTGCAGTCTGTGACAGGGGTTTCCAGGTGGCTCGGTGTGCAGTCTGTGACAGGAGTTTCCAGGTGGCTCGGTGTGCGGTGTGTGACAGGAGTTTCCAGGTGGCTCGGTGTGCAGTCTGTGACAGGGGTTTCCAGGTGGCTCGGTGTGCAGTTCGTGACAGGGGTTTCCAGGTGGCTCGGTGTGCAGTCTGTGACAGGAGTTTCCAGGTGGCTCGGTGTGCAGTCTGTGACAGGAGTTTCCAGGTGGCTCGGTGTGCAGTCTGTGACAGGAGTTTCCAGGTGGCTCGGTGTGCAGTCTGTGACAGGAGTTTCCAGGTGGCTCGGTGTGCGGTGTGTGACAGGAGTTTCCAGGTGGCTCGGTGTGCAGTCTGTGATAGGGGTTTCCAGGTGGCTCGGTGTGCAGTCTGTGACAGGAGTTTCCAGGTGGCTCGGTGTGCAGTTCGTGACAGGAGTTTCCAGGTGGCTCGGTGTGCAGTCTGTGACAGGAGTTTCCAGGTGGCTCGGTGTGCAGTCTGTGACAGGAGTTTCCAGGTGGCTCGGTGTGCAGTCTGTGACAGGGGTTTCCAGGTGGCTCGGTGTGCAGTCTGTGACAGGAGTTTCCAGGTGGCTCGGTGTGCAGTCTGTGACAGGGGTTTCCAGGTGGCTCGGTGTGCAGTCTGTGACAGGGGTTTCCAGCTGGCTCGGTGTGCAGTCTGTGACAGGAGTTTCCAGGTGGCTCGGTGTGCAGTCTGTGACAGGAGTTTCCAGCTGGCTCGGTGTGCAGTCTGTGACAGGGGTTTCCAGGTGGCTCGGTGTGCAGTCTGTGACAGGAGTTTTCAGGTAGATGGTTGTTTGGGGATGGAGATTTAGGGCATGACAGGACAAGTGCACTTTGACCTCAAACGTCCCAGACTGCTGTAGCCACCCTTGCCACCTGTCCTGTCCCACACCGCCCCTGCTGCCCAGTGAAGGCATGACTGCAGTTTTACTGCTTGCACACATTGTCCTGCGGCTAGTGACCATGTGGGGAAAGATGAGCAGCTCTGCCCCAAGGTCAGCACTGGACTGCTTGACTTGATTCAGGACAGTGGGTCAGAGAGGGGAGGCATGACAGGGAGCGGCTGTTGCCCAGTTGACAGCCAGGTTGGCACAGGAACGCCAGCTAGGGGCAGGGAAAGGTGGTACGGGACATTTTGTATTAGGCCACCCAAAAAATGCTGATGTTATGGTATCCTGACCACCCTATTCTCTCCTGCTGACCCCATACTTTTTTTTTATTGTGGAAAAAAAAAGAAGGAAAACAACAAATAGCATGCCATCCCATCTTCCTTGCCCTTTGAGCACTTGGGGAATCCACCATTTTCATGTTAAAAAGCATTTTCTGGCCTGTTCTATAACAAAAATTTCTATTTAAAAACGGCAAAAACTGACCTTTTTTATTTGGCAGTATTACAATACAGTACAACCCCTCTTTTACGACTTCCAAAAAACCTGTGAAAACCGGTCTTAAAAGAGGGGGGTCTTATAAGAGGGGTGAGTGTTCACAACAAATGCCGTTCAATAAGTTTCAAACTGCAATGAGCCAACTCTTTAGTCTTTGCAAAATATAGACATTTAATGGTCATAATCAATCAAGCCAATAACTTCAGCCAAAATTGTTCAGTTCATGACTACACATTAATAAATGAATAAATATATACATAGCACATCAACATAACGCCACATGGGCATTTTCACAGAAAGTTAACACACATACAACTCTGCAAATTAAACAAATTAAAGGAAACCACATGAAGAAACCACCACCTAAAAAAAACTAAAGAATGGATAATGAGAGATTAGCATTGTTCAGTCCATGTCCACAATATAGTCCACAACACAACCTAATCCTGTTCATTTGGTGGGCAAGTCTGTGCCACTGCAGGTTTGCCTGACAAAAAAAATGATGAAATTGTTCTCTGAGGGAGGTCACTCTTTGCCTTCAAACACTTTCTCTCAATCTCAGTCTGTAAACCAGACAGGAAATCAGCTGCATCAGGAAGGCCATTAGCAAGAGCATATCTTGCCAGCGCATGTGCATAACCAGAGGCGGTTTTGCTGTCAATAATAACATGAGGTGATTGTTCATCTTTCTCCTCACATTCATCAACACAAGGTTCACTGGCAGACTCCACCTTGTCAACATCCAAACTTTCCTCTGGGCAAGTCTGGAGATCAGCATCACAGTCCGCAAACTCTTCCATAGTGACACCATTCAAGAGGGTCTCAGCGCCATGATCATCAAGTGCATCTTCATCAGCTGCAGCTTCTGCCACACGCTTTCTCGTTCTCGCGCGATTTGACTAATCGACGTCGTCTGCTGCTCCATGAAAATGCTGACTACGTGTATCCAAACGTTCAGCGGATTTATTTCAATGATTAAAAAGAGTGCGATCTCTCGGTCGTAATTTGGATATTTTTGTTGAAAAGTCGTAAAAAGCCTTTAAAGTTCGGTCGTAAACCGCGTTAGAGGGGGAGTCGTAAATGAGAAGGCAAGTAAATAAGGAAAACAACCCGTCAGAAAAATTCTGGTCTTTAAAGAGGGGTAGTCGTAAACAAGGGGGTCGCATTTCAGGGGTTGTACTGTAACCGTAACTTTTTATTTTGGCCTTAGTTTCTGCATGCAGTGTTGGATAGGTAGGCAAAGCAGGTACTTGAACACTTTCGCCATCTAACCTAGACTCTGGTTGCCTTCCTTGTAGGAATTGGACTGGGTGCCTGTTCATGTGTGTACATGTATATCTGTAGTGTTCCATCCTGACGAATGATTCTTTTGAAGAAGGAAAGAAGGGATTGCAGTGGATGGATTCAGGTTTCTGTTTCTTTGTGCTGGATCTTGGGTGACAGTCATCAAGTTGCTACTCCATGTTGACGCTGACTGCAGATGCTGGAGGAGCAGGAGACGCAGAGTCTGCAGAGTTCCTCTCCAGGCCATGAGGTTTTCCTGGAGGGCGTCCTCTTTAGCCCCATCTTCAGCCAGGATTCCATCAGCCTCCTCCACGCTCGCTACGCCATGGCCAGGCGGTGCTTGCAGCTGGAAAGGTGGGCATGCTTGTCCTTTACTGCATGAATCTCCCTGCTGGCTGGTGATCAGGTGTCTGCCCCAAAGTGTTCAACTTGCCATTGGCCTGGAAAGGTGGGCATGCTTGTCCTTTACTGCATGAATCTCCCTGCTGGCTGGTGATCAGGTGTCTGCCCCAAAGTGTTCAACTTGCCATTGGCCTGGAAAGGTGGGCATGCTTGTCCTTTACTGCATGAATCTCCCAGCTGGCTGGTGATCAGGTGTCTGCCCCAACGTGTCCAACTTGCCATTGGCCTGGAAAGGTGGGCATGCTTGTCCTTTACTGCATGAATCTCCCTGCTGGCTGGTGATCAGGTGTCTGCCCCAAAGTGTTCAACTTGCCATTGGCCTGGAAAGGTGGGCATGCTTGTCCTTTACTGCATGATTCTCCCTGCTGGCCGGTGATCAGGTGTCTGTCCCAACGTGTTCAACTTGCCATTGGCCTGGAAGGTGGGCATGCTTGTCCTTTACTGCATGAATCTCCCTGCTGGCTGGTGATCAGGTGTCTGCCCCAAAGTGTTCAACTTGCCATTGGCCTGGAAAGGTGGGCATGCTTGTCCTTTACTGCATGAATCTCCCTGCTGGCTGGTGATCAGGTGTCTGTCCCAACGTGTTCAACTTGCCATTGGCCTGGAAAGGTGGGCATGCTTGTCCTTTACTGCATGAATCTCCCTGCTGGCTGGTGATCAGGTGTCTGCCCCAAAGTGTTCAACTTGCCATTGGCCTGGAAAGGTGGGCATGCTTGTCCTTTACTGCATGAATCTCCCTGCTGGCTGGTGATCAGGCGTCTGCCCCAACGTGTTCAACTTGCCATTGGCCTGAGAGCGATTTGACCCTTTGGTCTTGCTGCGATATGACCTCCACACGCACTGTATGCTATTCCTGGATGTCTTTGTTGATGTGCTGTGATATGACCTCCACACGCACTGTATGCTATTCCTGGATGTCTTTGTTGATGTGCTGTGATATGACCTCCACACGCACTGTATGCTATTCCTGGATGTCTTTGTTGATGTGCTGGATGGCTAGATTATGAGGATTCAATGTCAGTGTTGGTATTTACTCAGGGACTGTAGATTCCTGGGAGTATGACATTTGATGTCATGATTCCATACTATGAGCTATGGTTAGGATTTTGGATATCTTCATCACATTGTTGTCTAATTGGTGGGATGCTCTCTCTCTCTCTCTCTCTCTCTCTCTCTCTCTCTCTCTCTCTCTCTCTCTCTCTCTCTCTCTCTCTCTCTCTCTCTCTCTCATTCTCTCATTCATTTTATTGAATCTTTTTGTAACAACTTACTGTAAAAGTCTGACATGTGTGGTGTAATCATTCTTTATTTTTAAACAGTTTATTTGCATTTATCGTTACAAATAAACCATTCATTTGTCAAAAGGAAAATGTGCATGGTAAATAAAAAGAGATTTGCGTTCCCCTATTGTGAAAGTAAGTGCATTTCCCCAACTTTGTACAAGCATCAGGAGGGAATCCTCACCTGAGACAGCTTGTGTCAACTTGCAGATTCCAAGAAGCCGCTGAGCAGTACGTCAACATTCTGGCGGCCATTACTGGAGCTGTTTCCATGGAGATGGTGGTGGGTCATCCTTTTCATGTATAATTGCTCTTTTCACAAATGCAAAAGGTGTTTTCTCTAGAAAAAATTGTAGATTTTTTTTCTAAGGCCAAAAGAATGATGGTTGTGGTTAAGGTAACCAGGCAAAAAAACACAAAATATGGTTGGTAGGTTAGTCCAAACTGTTTCATGTTTTCTTTTTTCTTTCTTTTTAGAAAAAGCCAGATTGAACATAAGCCAAACTTTCATTCACTGAAACTGCACTTAGAACTATTGTTGCCTGATTTGTACGGTGTGTCACACACACACTTGCTACTGCCTATTTGATCACACTGTGTGCCTTGTTGTCTGCATAGTGAGCAATGTGAGTGCATGTGTGCAAGTATGCATGCATCTGTGTGCATAGTGAGCAATGTGAGTGCATGTGTGCAAGTATGCATGCATCTGTGTGCATAGTGAGCAATGTGAGTGCATGTGTGCAAGTATGCATGCATCTGTGTGCATAGTGAGCAATGTGAGTGCATGTGTGCAAGTATGCATGCATCTGTGTGCATAGTGAGCAATGTGAGTGCATGTGTGCAAGTATGCATGCATCTGTGTGCATGATTATTTTCAGGCCAACGTGAATGTGCCATGGTGATAATGTATATTCTCACCCTTGTAAATTCATATTTTCAAGAGAGAGAGAGGCAGGCAGGCAGACAGACAGACAGACAGACAGGCAGACAGACAGATCAGACAGACAGACAGACAAGGTGTGTGTGTGTGTGTGTGTGTGTGTGTGTGTGTGAGTGTGTGTGTGGTGTTTGTTTGTGTGTGTGTGTGTGTGTGTGTTTGTGTGTGAGAGAGAGAGAGACAGACAGACAGACGGACAGACAGACAGACGGACAGAGAGAAAAAAAAGGAAAGAAAGTGTGCGGCTTTTTCCAGAAGTGCAGCCACATCACACTGCCGACCTCCAGTGCCCTTTTGTGTGGAGTGTGGTGCCAGCCTCCTGGCCAGCGGAGCCCTCCAAGACTGCCTGGCTGTCTGCAGAAAGGCTCTGCAGGCCCTGGCTGACCTCTCCCCCCTCGACCTCTTGACCTCCACCTCCTCCCCCTCCCCGCCGTCCCAGGATGCAAGGTCCTGGCTGACTCAGGCCACAACTGGCGTTGCTTCTTCCTCAAGGTCAGCAAAGTGAAAATGCGCGGGTGTGTGGTGGTGGTCATAGTGATGGCAGTAGTGGTCATGGTGGGGGTGGTGGTAGTGATTGCAGTAGTGGTGGTGGTGGTGGTGGTCATGGTGGTGGTGTAGTGGTGGTGGTGGTCATGGTGGTGGTGATGGCAGTAGTGGTCATGGTGGTGGTGATGACAGTAGTGGTGGTGGTGGTCATGGTGGTGGTGGTGGTGGTGGTGGTGGTCATGGTGGTGGTGGTGGTGGTGGTGGTGGTCATGGTGGTGGTGGTGGTGGTTGGTGGTGGTGGTGGTGGTGGTGGTGGTGGTGGTGGTGGTGGCCATGGTGATGGCCGTGTGTGGGGTGGTGGTAATGGCAGTAGTGGTGGTGGTGGTGGTGGTGGTGGTGGATGGTGGTGGTGGTGATGGTGGTGGTGGTGGTGGTGGTCATGGTGGTGGTCATGGTGGTGGTGGTGGTCATGGTGGTGGTCATGGCGGTGGTGGTGGTGGTGGTGGTGGTGGTGGTGGTGGTGGTGGTGGTGGTGGTGGTGGTGGTAGTGGTCATGGTGGTGGTGGTGGTGGTGGTGGTGGTGGTGGTGGTGGTGGTGGTGTGGTGGTGGTGGTGGTGGTGGTGGTAGTGGTGGTGGTGGTGGTCATGGTAGTGGTTGTGGTGGTGTCATGGTGGTGGTGGTGGTGTGGTGGTGGTGGTGGTTGTGGTGGTTGGTGGTGGTGTGTTGGTAGTGGTGATGGTGGTGGTGGTAGTGGTGGTGGTGGGGTGGTGGTGGTCATGGTGGTGGTTGTCATGGTGGTGGTGGTGTTGTAGTGGTCATGGTGGTGTGTGGTGGTGGTCATGGTGGTGGTGTGTTGTAGTGGTCATGGTGGTGGTGTGTTGTAGTGGTCATGGTGGTGGTGTGTGGTTGTAGTGGTCATGGTGGTGTTGTGTTGTAGTGGTCATGGTGGTGTGTGTTGTAGTGGTCATGGTGGTGTGTGTGGTGGTTGTAGTGGTCATGGTGGTGGTGTGTTGTAGTGGTCATGGTGGTGGTGTGTTGTAGTGGTCATGGTGGTGTGTTGTAGTGGTCATGGTGGTGGTGTGTTGTAGTGGTCATGGTGGTGGTGTGTTGTAGTGGTCATGGTGGTGTGTGTTGTAGTGGTCATGGTGGTGGTGTGTTGTAGTGGTCATGGTGGTGGTGTGTTGTAGTGGTCATGGGGGTGGAGTTGTAGTGGTCATGGGGGTGGTGTGTTATAGTGGTCATGGTGGTGGTGTGTTGTAGTGGTCATGGTGGTGTTGTGTTGTAGTGGTCATGGTGGTGTGTGTTGTAGTGGTCATGGGTGGTGGTGTGTTGGTGGTGGTGGTGGTGGTGTGTGGTGGTCATGGTGGTGGTGGTTTTAGGGGTCATGGTGGTGGTGTGTAGTGGTCATGGTGGTGGTGTTGTGGTGGTC
>JAWQFJ010018825.1:0-14088 GCA_034096865.1 Theodoxus fluviatilis
CAGCATACAAGGGTTAATCACATGGCAGCATACAAGGGGTTAATCACATGGCAGCATACAAGGGTTAATCACGTTACGCCATCGCTGCCCTCACAGGTCCCCAGTTTTACTCCTAGGTGGTGAGAAACACCTTGGTCAAGGATGAAACCGCGCAACTTCCAACCCGGCACCCACTAGCCGCTAGCGACAGCAGGTCCCCAGTTTTACTCCTAGGTGGTGAGAAACACCTTGGTCAAGGATGAAACCGCGCAACTTCCAACCCGGCACCCACTAGCCGCTAGCGACAGCAGGTCCCCAGTTTTACTCCTAGGTGGTGAGAAACACCTTGGTCAAGGATGAAACCGCGCAACTTCCAGCCCGGCACCCACTAGCCGCTAGCGACAGCAGGTCCCCAGTTTTACTCCTAGGTGGTGAGAAACACCTTGGTCAAGGATGAAACCGCGCAACTTCCAACCCGGCACCCACTAGCCGCTAGCGACAGCAGGTCCCCAGTTTTACTCCTAGGTGGTGAGAAACACCTTGGTCAAGGATGAAACCGCGCAACTTCCAACCCGGCACCCACTAGCCGCTAGCGACAGCAGGTCCCCAGTTTTACTCCTAGGTGGTGAGAAACACCTTGGTCAAGGATGAAACCGCGCAACTTCCAACCCGGCACCCACTAGCCGCTAGCGACAGCAGGTCCCCAGTTTTACTCCTAGGTGGTGAGAAACACCTTGGTCAAGGATGAAACCGCGCAACTTCCAACCCGGCACCCACTAGCCGCTAGCGACAGCAGGTCCCCAGTTTTACTCCTAGGTGGTGAGAAACACCTTGGTCAAGGATGAAACCGCGCAACTTCCAACCCGGCACCCACTAGCCGCTAGCGACAGCAGGTCCCCAGTTTTACTCCTAGGTGGTGAGAAACACCTTGGTCAAGGATGAAACCGCGCAACTTCCAACCCGGCACCCACTAGCCGCTAGCGACAGCAGGTCCCCAGTTTTACTCCTAGGTGGTGAGAAACACCTTGGTCAAGGATGAAACCGCGCAACTTCCAGCCCGGCACCCACTAGCCGCTAGCGACAGCAGGTCCCCAGTTTTACTCCTAGGTGGTGAGAAACACCTTGGTCAAGGATGAAACCGCGCAACTTCCAGCCCGGCACCCACTAGCCGCTAGCGACAGCAGGTCCCCAGTTTTACTCCTAGGTGGTGAGAAACACCTTGGTCAAGGATGAAACCGCGCAACTTCCAACCCGGCACCCACTAGCCGCTAGCGACAGCAGGTCCCCAGTTTTACTCCTAGGTGGTGAGAAACACCTTGGTCAAGGATGAAACCGCGCAACTTCCAACCCGGCACCCACTAGCCGCTAGCGACAGCAGGTCCCCAGTTTTACTCCTAGGTGGTGAGAAACACCTTGGTCAAGGATGAAACCGCGCAACTTCCAACCCGGCACCCACTAGCCGCTAGCGACAGCAGGTCCCCAGTTTTACTCCTAGGTGGTGAGAAACACCTTGGTCAAGGATGAAACCGCGCAACTTCCAACCCGGCACCCACTAGCCGCTAGCGACAGCAGGTCCCCAGTTTTACTCCTAGGTGGTGAGAAACACCTTGGTCAAGGATGAAACCGCGCAACTTCCAACCCGGCACCCACTAGCCGCTAGCGACAGCAGGTCCCCAGTTTTACTCCTAGGTGGTGAGAAACACCTTGGTCAAGGATGAAACCGCGCAACTTCCAACCCGGCACCCACTAGCCGCTAGCGACAGCAGGTCCCCAGTTTTACTCCTAGGTGGTGAGAAACACCTTGGTCAAGGATGAAACCGCGCAACTTCCAACCCGGCACCCACTAGCCGCTAGCGACAGCAGGTCCCCAGTTTTACTCCTAGGTGGTGAGAAACACCTTGGTCAAGGATGAAACCGCGCAACTTCCAACCCGGCACCCACTAGCCGCTAGCGACAGCAGGTCCCCAGTTTTACTCCTAGGTGGTGAGAAACACCTTGGTCAAGGATGAAACCGCGCAACTTCCAACCCGGCACCCACTAGCCGCTAGCGACAGCAGGTCCCCAGTTTTACTCCTAGGTGGTGAGAAACACCTTGGTCAAGGATGAAACCGCGCAACTTCCAACCCGGCACCCACTAGCCGCTAGCGACAGCAGGTCCCCAGTTTTACTCCTAGGTGGTGAGAAACACCTTGGTCAAGGATGAAACCGCGCAACTTCCAACCCGGCACCCACTAGCCGCTAGCGACAGCAGGTCCCCAGTTTTACTCCTAGGTGGTGAGAAACACCTTGGTCAAGGATGAAACCGCGCAACTTCCAACCCGGCACCCACTAGCCGCTAGCGACAGCAGGTCCCCAGTTTTACTCCTAGGTGGTGAGAAACACCTTGGTCAAGGATGAAACCGCGCAACTTCCAACCCGGCACCCACTAGCCGCTAGCGACAGCAGGTCCCCAGTTTTACTCCTAGGTGGTGAGAAACACCTTGGTCAAGGATGAAACCGCGCAACTTCCAACCCGGCACCCACTAGCCGCTAGCGACAGCAGGTCCCCAGTTTTACTCCTAGGTGGTGAGAAACACCTTGGTCAAGGATGAAACCGCGCAACTTCCAACCCGGCACCCACTAGCCGCTAGCGACAGCAGGTCCCCAGTTTTACTCCTAGGTGGTGAGAAACACCTTGGTCAAGGATGAAACCGCGCAACTTCCAACCCGGCACCCACTAGCCGCTAGCGACAGCAGGTCCCCAGTTTTACTCCTAGGTGGTGAGAAACACCTTGGTCAAGGATGAAACCGCGCAACTTCCAACCCGGCACCCACTAGCCGCTAGCGACAGCAGGTCCCCAGTTTTACTCCTAGGTGGTGAGAAACACCTTGGTCAAGGATGAAACCGCGCAACTTCCAACCCGGCACCCACTAGCCGCTAGCGACAGCAGGTCCCCAGTTTTACTCCTAGGTGGTGAGAAACACCTTGGTCAAGGATGAAACCGCGCAACTTCCAACCCGGCACCCACTAGCCGCTAGCGACAGCAGGTCCCCAGTTTTACTCCTAGGTGGTGAGAAACACCTTGGTCAAGGATGAAACCGCGCAACTTCCAGCCCGGCACCCACTAGCCGCTAGCGACAGCAGGTCCCCAGTTTTACTCCTAGGTGGTGAGAAACACCTTGGTCAAGGATGAAACCGCGCAACTTCCAGCCCGGCACCCACTAGCCGCTAGCGACAGCAGGTCCCCAGTTTTACTCCTAGGTGGTGAGAAACACCTTGGTCAAGGATGAAACCGCGCAACTTCCAGCCCGGCACCCACTAGCCGCTAGCGACAGCAGGTCCCCAGTTTTACTCCTAGGTGGTGAGAAACACCTTGGTCAAGGATGAAACCGCGCAACTTCCAACCCGGCACCCACTAGCCGCTAGCGACAGCAGGTCCAGCGTGCTGACCACTTGGCCACAGTCTGGACATGTCACGGCTACTGAAGCACGTCCTTCATGTACCGGAACCCCACAGCCATTTTGAATCATAGGAGGACTGGCCCAAGCCACGCTTTGCCCTGCCTCAGCAGTGTGCACGGTCTGGAGTAAGTAAGGTAAAGGTAAAGGTACTCTTTTTATATTGCGCTCTTTTCACCCATTGATGGGTGCTCAAACCACACACATTAACCCCCTGGTCATCGGGCCACCTCTTTGTATCACTCCAACACCCTCTTAACTTCCTGATGAACGCGCCAAAGTTATCTCTCGCAAATTTTCAACTCAGCCCTCACAGGTACCCGTTTTACTCCTGGCATGGACATTACATCATATGGACGGCTGGCTCGCTCAGCCTGCACGCGCTGTGTCATATAAGAAGTTCGCAGATGGCCTCGTTTTCAAATTTGTTCTAATTGCACTTCCGGTTACTCCGCTTACTATGACGCCGCTGTCTAGCGATTTCTCATGGTAAGTAAAACAGATAATTGTTCAAACAGTGATGATTTATTCCATCAGTTGAAACTGTAAGTACATTTGCAGGCATCCAAGACACACTTTGCAGTTTAAAAAAATGGTATTCATTCCACTTTTGACGTAAAGCAAAGCACTTTGGTCAGGCTGTTCGGACTGCTTGCCCCCTTCCCTGCCTCGCCAGCCCAACTCTGCTTGGAGGGAGCGAGAGAAGTACATAGTCTGTGTGTAAGTGTGTGCGTCGTCTGTGTGTAAATGTTCGTGTAGATGTTGTGTGAATGTCTGCTGTCATTTCGATCTCGACGTTGGCGTGAGGGTGGAAGGCAGAGGAGGGAGGGACGAAAGTGAGCGATCGCAGTTTAAATGTCTCGAGATCGCGCGCGCCTATTTGTGTGAGTGAAAGCGTGTGTGATGGAGTGCAGTAGGGATGGCATGGCCGTGGCTATTGATTTCATTGCGTCTGATTGTGTTACTCGTTCCCCGACCTTTCATTTCACTTTTGACGGAAAACAAAGCACTTTGGTCAGGCTATCTATAGTTCGTCTGCTACTTCCTGGTGTCGGTGAGGTCCGCGCGTCAGCTATAAATAGAAGTGCGCGAAGAATGTACGCTGTTCTGTCCAAGATGAGGTGAAGATTTGTTTTGATTTCAAAGACAAAAGACGTCTAACACACCTACATCCCACTGAAACAAATTATAATGAAAGAAACGTACCTCGTTTGATGCAAGCATCGTCAAAGTGTCGACTGCAGATCTTGGCCATGTCTGGGTTGAAACTTGAATGCTTCGTGCACTCGATCAATTTTTTCTCCATTTGTCTTTCGCTTCACTGACACCTTTTCTTGGAATTCCAACGAAAGAAAGTCCCCTGCATGCCACTGATGATACCTTACAATCAACAACACAACACTTGGCTCCATCTGAAGTACTGTTCGCCCTCCTTGATATTGGTTTAGGAACCACGGCAGCTCTTGTATCACTGTCACTCATTTCGCAACACACTGTGGTTGACTCTGGAAGTAACTATGCGTTTCAGAAATGGCTGACAACAAAACTAAACACAGGGTTACAAACTAGACCCATTTTCCCACCGACTTATGCCGAGAAAAAATTAAGATGGCTAAAACTAAGACACAAAAATCGTGATTTTCGCCAGGTGTTTACACTAACAAAGGCATCGGCCATTGAAAGCGGAGCAGCCGGAAGTGCAATCAGAGCAATTGCGAAAACGAGGCTATCGGCGAACTTATTTCTCTACACGCCACAGTCAGCTATCCATTCTATATTGGATCCATGCTCCTGGGTAGGAAAATGCAATGTGAGTAAAGCACCTTGCTCAAGGATACATGTAACTCTAGAATCCGCGCAGTTTCGAACGCCGCACCCGCTAGCCGCAAGCGATCTCAGGTCAAGCGCGCTGACCACTCGGCCACAGAGTAATGGCCTGCCATGATGTTATGTCGCCTCGACTCTCCTCCACAGCCTCATTTGTATGCGAACAATGCTACCCAAAATGGCGGCCGGTTTATGTAGGCTAACGCGCGACAGCGTCAACCTTCCTCTCATCAGCCACTCTGTTGCCGTCATCTGCTTGGAGACTTACAGTCTACACCAGTCATGGGCGGGATGTGGTAGAGGTAGAACGGGAGAGTGGGAGCGGCCTCCGCCACTCTTCGGCAGTAGTCCACAAGGGCATCTGCAATGGAATGTACATGTAAAGCTTGCACATCTACAGAGCTGTCGCCTCTCCCACATCGTTTCTACGCTATTGCGGTTTTCAAACATTCTCTTGATCCTATTTTTTCAGTCTTGATCTTTCTGATTTAACAACACAAGAAATAAAATTAAATCAATGAAAAGAAAATGGACAGAAAAAGATGGAAGAAGACATTTATTTTCCTGAGATGTTTAGAATGAGTATTCATTTCTATACGAGTCTACAGCTATTCGTTGTTTTCTACAAACCCAAATAGCTGAATGTAATTGTAACATTGATTGGAAAAAAAACCACAGGACAAAATTAACGGACGTGCCATAAAAAGTCATTTAAAACAACCAGAAATCAAACCACACTTTTTGAACAGAATAGGGGTAAGTGTTACAAAGAGGGTGGGATAGAGAGAGGGACAGTATACCAACGGATGGAGGCCGGAAGAAGAAAGGGGGCACAGCGGAAATTGCGTCAGCACCGATCTGCGCAGCATGCCGAGCCTGGTACAAGAGATCCAATTGTTTATTTTCTAACATATCATTGACGGTGTGTCGCATTAGCATTGTCCATTTTCGCGCAATTTCCACCGGAGGGACGCAAACTCTGTCATCTTTTCAATCTCGACGCCGACAATTTGATACACATAACTGAGAGCTCAGAAGTATACACGCAGAAACATCCAATGATTTTCTTAGCCTCGAAGTTCTGACAAATACCCAGTTAAGAAATGTCAAACCTTGAGAATGTTGCTGTTTCAGAGCAGGAGATGTAAACCAGTAATATGGCCCCAAAACTGATAAGATGGCAACTGCGGTTGCATTTCTTGAAAAAGCAAAAGCTGTCAACCAAAACTGAAGTTCCGAAAACAAGTGTCGGCTATAGAGAGAAAACACACACAAACACAAACACACACACATACACATACACACGCACACACACACACACACACACACACACACACACACACACACAAACACGCACACACACACACACACACACACACACACACACACACACACACACACACACACACACACACGTGATAATAAAGCAGCATTAAAACGTCACTCACGAGTTCCTGTGTTTCGCCCAGACTGGCACAACCCACATGGACCACGACGGCTGTCAGTCTGAAAAAGATGAGACTTCTGCTCTTCACATTGAACTACCGATCAAGCTCCCTAAAACGATACCGATGCAATATTTATTTCCACCCCAAGGCACCTCGACTGCAAGCAAAGGACAGAGTTCCCCTTCAGTATCAGTGCTGCGGTTCTGTGCATGTTTTACATTCGGCAGATGGGTTTCAATGCTGGGGCCTGTTCAAGAGGCCTACCGCTACGTACCGGTTCATACCGTTTGTCTCTTGAACGACTTGGTACGGCTACCGGTATCGACCGGTACGTACCGCGCCGTGTAGCGGCCAAAACAGTAACCTGGCCAAAACAGTAACCGGAAGTCATCGCAGAGTTATCTGCTCGGGACGTGCTGAGAATTTCACTCTAAAAAGAGACGGCACCCGCCACTCCGCCTGACTGACTTGGCACGCCCGGGGAGTTATGCTAAGATCCGGCCGCGTAAATATATCTGCGTTTTGTGACAAACGTCTTTCTCGGCGGTACTGTACTCCATGCACCTTACCGGTGCGCGTGATTCGGGTGTAATCTTAAGCTAAACGACGTTTATTGGCGCTGCTGAAATGGTCGAAGTCGGAAACATTCGGAACGTCGTTTAGCTTAAGATTACACCCGAATCACGCGCACCGTTAAGGTGCATGGAGTACAGTACCGCCGAGCAAGACGTTTGTCACAAAACGCAGATATATTAACGCGGCCGGATCTTAGCATAACTCCCCGGGCGTGCCAAGTCTGTCAACGGTCGCGTTTTATAAAACCAGACTACAAATAGACTACAGGGAGGTGACTCCCATATTATTTCCGGCAGGGGAGACGGCTTTACACGAGGAAAAACTTGTTTGAACGCTACATCATGTGTTAAACTACACAAATGCACCAAAACCTCGTAAAGCAACTAATGCGTCGTTTGTCGGAATATATTCCATGCGAAGAACAGGTGCAGGAGCGGTAAATTGCATAAAGCACGTCCCTCGCAGATAACTCTGCGATGACTTCCGGTTACTGTTTTGGCCAGGTTACTGTTTTGGCCGCTACACGCCGGAACGCTGTTGCGCCTGTATAACCAAAATGGCTGCCTTCGGGGAAAGGAAGAAAGTCGTCATCACAAATATGCGCTGTGGCACGCATTTCGACCTGTGATTATTACCCAGCCTATGCGAGACGTTACAAGAAGTTAGGCTGATATTGTAATTTTTTTATTTTAAAGAATAACTGCTCTGAAATAATTACCGGGCAAGATGTTAGCAAACATTTCCACGGCAGATAGCGAAACACTTTTAAGGGAAGCAACTCTTATATCTTACATTAGCCCTTCGTTTGTTGTGTAATCTCCCTTGAAGTGAGCATCGAAATATTCTTGCTTACAACAAGTTAGCACTGTCGTTTTGACATAAATTTCTATTCGAGCGATGCCGAGCATTCATGCACAGCTACAGCTTAACGTATTTCATCAGCTTCCATAAGGAACGAGCAGTCTGCAGCTGCTGGTTTACTCATTTGGTTGAGAAGCACAATCCGCGACGATGAGAAGGCATCGCGGAAGCCATCTTGGCTACCGTTCGGTCATAACGAGTCGTTCAAGAGTGCACATTGGTTGCTCGGCTACCGGTAGGTCGTCTTGAACGCACGGGTGGGGGTGGGGGTTGGGAGTTGGGGGGAGGGGGGGGGGGGGGAGCGGGAGGAAAGTTGTTACCAGTTACCTCCCTTACTGAACTCTCCATGTGAGTTGGACTTCGCATATTCCGGCGTTTTCGCTCCGTGGAATTTAGTACCATGATTACCGTATTTGGAAAACATGACATGTAGGCAGAGCGATATTTACTTCTACCATTATTTGTGCGGTGTTAGACGGAACTTAGGCATACACATCTTCCCTGAAACGTGTCCGACACACTGACGAGTACGGCGACGGCTCCGTCGTCACGTCGAACAGCAATTGTCCATTTCTGTCGAATTTCAGGATTTGTGGGGAGTAAATGTCCTCCAGCCTATTTCTTCCCACAACAAGGAAGATAGAACACAACGGCCTGGCATATAATCGTGACATCACCTTGTCAGCTAGAGATGTGAATAACTGTGCAGAGACAGCGAGAGCACAGCACCGAAAAACGCGAGGTCTCCATGGAGAGCACAGTAATATAGGCAAGGGAGGTAACTACATTCTTCTCCATTCTTACATGCAGTTTGCCATGTACTTCCTACCTTCAATCTGTTTCGTGATTTATAAACAAGCAGAGTTTGCAGAAGAAAACATATTCGCTCGTTTGCGATCAAGTACCGCAAGACAAACCTATCTAATCTTGTAGATTTGGAATTCTTTACAACAAAACCAACGCCCAGGTTAAAATAAAAAACTTTCTGCTGATGTCGAATTCAAATCCAGTAGCCTCCGTGTTCAAGGAGAGTTACCTTTCCTTGCCGCACTTGACCCATTCCTCTGCCAGCTGCTTTCTCTCCTGTGACGTCAGAGACATGCCCTCCCCCGTGGTCCCGTTCACTGCGGCAGAGACACAATCGGATAAGTCTCATTCAGTGCAGAACCTCAGAACTCCCGACGGATCAGTACTTCACCTGTGATAAGATACATTTTCCTCTACAGGTCTAACTTTCATCATGCAATATTACGTGTCAGATAAATTTGGAAGAACAAAGTTTTCTTGAGAGGAAGAAATGGCTAGATAACATTCAGAACATCAAAATAATTTCGAACGCTACACGACAAATTTCCTCATTGTTTCATTACATTCGTGTTTCATTACATTCGTGTCATTCGTGACAGAAACACCTTCATTTCTAGTACCTTTAAGGAATACTTGACAGTTTGATTTGAGTCTCGAACAGTTTGGGTTACTTACACTTGACTTTCTTGATCAGTGCTTTTTCATGTCAAAATCTACGCTGGGTAAGTATGCTATCTACTGTATAACATGCGCGTGCAAGACTCACCAAAGACCTGGGTGACACCTGACTTGAGTAGGTGGTCCACATAGCCTGGGATCACTTTCAGGTTGACGGATCTGCAGAAGATGTTCGTAGATCTGAGACAGGTTGGGATGACCGACAATAGATCTGATGCCCCGTGGCCAGACTGCCCGCTTGGGGCGGCCCATGGCAGAGCTACTAGCGTAGGCCCCGAAAGACCAACAGCCAGGGGTTCCAGCCGATTGGGGGTGGGTGGGGTGGGGGTAATCCTTGAGCGGCTTTGGCTGTTTGTTGTACTCTTGCATCATTAGAAAGGATGCTTAAAAAGACGGATGGGCGGACTACAAGAACGTGCAAGCCAAGATTGTGCTGGGTAGACAGACACACGTATGGTGTGTAAGAAGCGGGGTAGTGGATTGGCTGGATGTCAGCTGGGACGAAACGATGCAAAATCTATTAATGGTGACCTGTCCAAAATAAGTGGATGATTAAGACAGATATGAATTGAGTTATGGGCAACTTTAACTATATATATATATATATATATATATATATATATATATATATATATATATGTATATGTGAGAGAGAGAGAGAGAGAGAGAGAGAGAGAAAGAAAGAGAGAGAGAGAGAGAGAGAGAGAGAGAGAGAGAGAGAGAGAGAGAGAGAGAGAGAGAGAGAGAGAGAGAGATTGTTTTATTAGCAGCCGACGACCCATTAAAACGATGTGCACAAACAAGGATTTTTCAGTTGTATATAAGCCTTTGATGACAGGACACTGCCACATGGAGACATGCAAGAAACCAGTGGATGCTAAAACGCTAAGACATATTTGTGCATGGCGTAAATTGTTCACACCAGGCTAGTTGCCTTATCATCTGATTCTGCATGTCTGAGATTGTGTTCTGCACTTTCTGCAGGCGTTTCTGGAACGCGTTATAGATGAACATTGCAACATCTTGATTCATCTGATCGTCCTTTCCATTGATCACGTGAGTTGTGATGGCACAATTCGTATTGTGTATATTTCTTGCTAGATACTTTACTCTAAGATTATTGCACATTCGACAATAAATTAAAAAGTGAATTCCATGTTCAAATTCATTATAGAATGAACAAGTCATGTCCAAGTTTTTACTCGACCATGAATTACATTTCAAGACTTTACATCCTAAACGAAAGCGTATTAAAACATCACAGAGTATTTTTTGTTTATACAAGATACAAAATGATCATATGCAAATTGAATTTTAATAGTCCTATAAAAACCTAACTTATTACTGGTACTGAGCATCGAGCTCCATTCTTGCATAACTACTTCCACTTCGTTACCGTCTTCGGTCCATTGTTCGCCTCCACCCAGAATTCCGCCCTGTCTGAATACTACAAGCATATCATCCTCGTCTCTGCCTTGTTAACTGTAAGGCCGAGGTGCTTTGCCGCAGTGCTCGGACTGTCCAGCTGACGCTGTAGACCTACCGGGGTCGTAGCTAACAGTACAATGTCATCCGCAAACACCAAAGGGCATACTTCTTTCTCTCCTGATATCAACTGCACTCCATGGCGCCCATTGTTCCGGATATAATCTGCCGCTTATGTAAAGTATAGACCACAAATTATTGGAGACTCGACTGACCCCTGTTTCACACCAACGGAACAATCAAACGTGTCTGACATGATGTCTCACCATCGTACACTGACTTCAACACGTGAGTAAACAGCTTTCAACATATTAAGAAATTTAGTCGCGAGCCCAAGCTTCTTCAGGGCCCGTATCCAGAACGGCGATTTATCTTTTTAACTCTCGATTTATCCCCTAACCCCGGGTTATCTTGACTTCGGGTTAAATTTTCCTATGCATGACGGCGATTTAGCCCGATGTCGGCAAGATAAATAGATAACCCGGGGTTATCTTCGACTGAGCAAGTATTGGCTCTTTTAATCAGATGCACATGCGTTCATGTGTGCGGCGCGCGTTGTGAGTGTGTGTAGAAAACGTGTTATGACTCCAATCCAGCCGCGATTCAAGGGCCTGATGTGAAGAATTTCCTCTCACTGCCTTGCCTGTCTCTGTGCAGTGAGCAAATGACCTTGGCCCGAATCCAGCTTCACTAGGGAAGGTAAATCGGTTAAGGCCTTCGCACACGAGGTAACTCCACTCCGGCAACTCGATTGCTTGCCATACATTGCTTCGTGTGCGATGTCGGTTGAAAGCAACTGGCATTCCAAGCAACTTTCCACGCCACCAGCAACTGAGTTGCTCGTGTTTAAACCTGTTCTAGTGTTGGGGGCAGTGGCGTGCCACTCTCTGTGAATCCACCAATCACCGGGCGACTTTAGAGCCTCGTTCTCGCGTTCTCGCGACTATTGCACATTTAATGGTGGACCTGTCTACGCTTCGCACAGAAAACGCTGTATTTGGAGATACTAGAAACCCATCCAAAGAAAATGTAAGCCATGAACAGCATTAATTTATTAAAGCTGTATGTTGAATGCATCAATAGGTCGTGAAAGCTCCTACATTTTAAAAATGGAAATGCGGGTCAATGCACCTTCACGCCGAAGCATCGCTGTTGACATTGTGTACGAAGCTAGTGTTGTCTGATACCACGAATACGATACATTTAAATTGCATCTGTGTTATGAAAATACTGTTCAGATTAAATTGATTAATTAATTGAGGCCCAACCAGCTGCAACAATTCCTGAAAATGTTCATGGCTCATTCGAAGGAAAGTTCTTGTTGCCTTGAGATCCTCGTTGAGGAGCTCTTGTAGCAGACACGAGTAGGCACCATGACTTGGTCGTTTTGTCAACCATTCACGAGACCAACACGATCTTTTTCTCTTTTTACTTTGCTTAGATGACGAAGTACTGTCGCCATCGTCACTCTAAGTTTCAGTCATGCTAGGGCAAGCCTTCGGGGGAGAGATGCAGAGCGTCTTGAGTGCAAGCGCGGGAATTAATACGCTTCCATAAATACAACGTGGTGAGAGGTGAAAGGTCACAGTGGAAGCGTGTGCGAGCTCAGTCTCCAGCATTGCCTGCCACATGGCAAGCAACCGGCCGCAAGCAACGTGGCAAGAGACTTTGGTTGCCTCGTGTGCGAAGGCCTTTAGATAAGGTACGCTCGTCAGAGGATTCTAGGTTGCGCTTTGCTATATATATTGGTTTCCAGCCAAGGGAGAGCGGAACAGACAGTTGGAATCGTCTGAGTTGACCGAGACCAAGATTTAGCTAACCTCGCGTTATTTTCGCTTCGTGGATGGGGATTTAACCTAGCGCCTAACCTCGCAATAGTTAACCCGGGTTTAGAGATAAATCGGGGTTATAATAACTCTCCGTTCTGGATACGGGCCCAGAACTCTCCACAAACACGATCGTTTGACTGAATCAAAGGCTTGAAATTTAGTCGAGAGCCCAACAACTCTCGTTTGACTGAATCTAAGGCCTTTTCAAAGGCCACAAAGGTAGCATAGAGTTCCCCATGACCCTCAGTATGCGTTTTATTAACGGCTATTGAGCGGCGCGTATATGTGGTCGATCGTGGAGTGGTTTACCCGAGACCTGACTGGCTCGTGGCTGAATTTGTTTTCTTTTGCCCAAAATCGCAAGCGATTGGTCAGGATGGACATGAACAGATGACTAAATATTAGTTAATAAATAAATATCTCGGCAGTTTTTAGGATTTAATCTATCCACACGCACACACACACACAGAGAGAGAGAGAGAGAGAGAGAGAGAGAGAGAGAGAGAGAGAGAGAGAGAGAGAGAGAGAGAGAGAGAGAGAGAGAGAGAGAGAGAGAGAGAGAGGGCGGACGGGCGGACGGACGGACAGACAGACAAATAGACTGACGGAAGTATGGATGAACACGTAGACAGACACACAGACAGACACACAGGATGAGAAAAGCCAAACACACACAGGCATACTGACACTCGAAGGCCAATACTCACACACACACACACACACACACACACACACACACACACACACACACACACACAGACACACACACACACCCGTGTGCAGGCACACTCAGAAATGCACACATACACACATACACACATACACACACACACACACACATACATATCAACAAGACTTTATTCACGAAGGAGTACAATGTTGTACATAGTGAATAGATACATGATTCATGCGAAATGTAGCACCGTAGGATAGGGTAGAGTCTGACTACTTACAATACTCACAATGGTGGTGGCTTCTTTGGGAGTGTAAACGGGGAGACAGAGACAAAAGAGCTTTTTCAATAGAATTGCATGCAAAGTGTACTTATGGGACATAACTGCTGATGGCTTGCTCTAGAAGCATCGTTTCATTTAGCATGATTGTCTCCCTTTGATCACCTGCTATTCAACTGATTGTAGAGAGGATGATATTTTACTGA
>JAWQFJ010018829.1:0-7500 GCA_034096865.1 Theodoxus fluviatilis
CCTTTCCTCGCATTCCCTTCCCATTCCCACATTCCCTTCCCACTCCCCGCAATATCTTTCACTGCCAGCATTCTCTTCCCAATCCCCGCATTTCCTTCCCACTCCCAGCATTTCCATCCCACTCCCCGCATTTCCATCCCACTCCCCGCATTCCCTTCCCACTCCCCGCATTTCCATCCCACTCCTCGCATTCCCTTCCCATTCCCCGCATTTCCATCCCAGTCCCTGCACTTCCATCCCATTCCCCGCATTCCCTTCCAACTCCCCGCATTTCCATCGCACTCCTCGCATTCCCTTCCCATTCTTCGCATTTCCATCCCATTCCCCGAAATCCCTTCCCACTCCCCGCATTCCCTTCCCATTTCTCGTATTCCCTTCACGCTCCCTGCATTCCCTTCCCACTCCCCGCATTCCCTTCCCTCTTCCCGCATTCGCTTTACACTCCCCACATTCCCTTCCCACTCCCTGCATTCCCTTCCCACTGTATGCATTCCCTTCCCACTCCCCGCATTCCCTTTCCACTCCCCGCATTCCCTTCCCACTGTATGCATTCCCTTCCCACTCCCCGCATTCCCTTCCCTCTTCCCGCATTCGCTTTACACTCCCCACATTCCCTTCCCACTACCTGCATTCCCTTCCCACTCCCCCCATTCCCTTCCAACTCCCCACATTCCCTTCCCACTCCCCGCATTCCCTTCCCACTCCCCGCAATCCCTTCCCACTCCCTGCACTCCCTTCCCACTCCCCGCATTCCTTTCTCACTAACCGCAATCCCTTCCCACTTACCACATTCCCTTCTAACTCCCCACATTCATTTCCCACTCCCCACATTCCCTTCTCGATCCCCACGTTCCCTTCCCAATCCCCGCATTCCCTTCTCACTTCCCGCATTGTCTTCCCACTCCCTGCATTGTCTTCCCACTCCCTTCATTCCCTTCCCACTCCCCGTATATGCTTCCCACTCCCTGCATTCAAATCCCACTCCCCGCATTCCCTTCAAACTCCCCGCAATCCCTTCCCACTCCCACATTCCCTTCCCACTCCCCACATTCATTTCCCAATCCCCGCATTCCCTTCTCACTTCCCGCATTGTCTTCCCACTCCCTGCATTGTCTTCCCACTCCCTTCATTCCCTTCCCACTCCCCGTATATGCTTCCCACTCCCTGCATTCAAATCCCACTCCCCGCATTCCCTTCAAACTCCCCGCAATCCCTTCCCACTCCCACATTCCCTTCCCACTCCCCACATTCATTTCCCAATCCCCGCATTCCCTTCTCACTTCCCGCATTGTCTTCCCACTCCCTGCATTGTCTTCCCACTCCCTTCATTCCCTTCCCACTCCCCGTATATGCTTCCCACTCCCTGCATTCAAATCCCACTCCCCGCATTCCCTTCAAACTCCCCGCAATCCCTTCCCACTCCCACATTCCCTTAACACTCCCCGCATTCCCTCCTCACTCCCCGCATTCCCTTTCCACTTCCCGTATTCCCTTCCCACTCCCAGCATTCAAATCCCACTCCCCGCATTCCCTTCAAACTCCCCGCAATCCCTTCCCACTCCCACATTCCCTTAACACTCCCCGCATTCCCTCCTCACTCCCCGCATTCCCTTTCCACTTCCCGCATTCCCTTCCCACTCCCTGCATTGTCTTCCCACTCCCTTCATTCCCTTCCCACTCCCCGTATATGCTTCCCACTCCCTGCATTCAAATCCCACTCCCCGCATTCCCTTCAAACTCCCCGCAATCCCTTCCCACTCCCACATTCCCTTAACACTCCCCGCATTCCCTCCTCACTCCCCGCATTCCCTTTCCACTTCCCGTATTCCCTTCCCACTCCCAGAATTCAAATCCCACTCCCCGCATTCCCTTCAAACTCCCCGCAATCCCTTCCCACTCCCACATTCCCTTAACACTCCCCGCATTCCCTCCTCACTCCCCGCATTCCCTTCCCACTTCCCGCATTCCCTTCCCACTCCCCGCATTCCCATCCCACTCCCCGCATTCCCTTCCCACTGCCTGCATACCCTTCCCACTTCCCGCATTCTCTTCTTACCTCCGGCATTCTCTTCCCACTCCCAGCATTTTCTTCCCATTGCCTGCATTCCCTTCCCATTCCCCGCATTCCTTTCACACTCCCCGCATTCCCTTCTTACCTCCGGCATTCTCTTCACACTCCCAGCATTTTCTTTCCATTACCTGCATTCCCTTCCCACTGCCTGCATTCCCTTCCCACTTCCCGCATTCCCTTCTTACCTCCGGCATTCTCTTCCCACTCCCAGCATTTTCTTCCCATTGCCTGCATTCCCTTCCCACTCCCCGCATTCCCTTCACACTCCCCGCATTCCCTTCTTACCTCCGGCATTCTCTTCACACTCCCAGCATTTTCTTCCCATTACCTGCATTCCCTTCCCACTGCCTGCATTCCCTTCCCACTTCCCGCATTCCCTTCATACCTCCGGCATTCTCTTCCCACTCCCACCATTTTCTTCCCATTGCCTGCATTCCCTTCCCACTCCCCGCATTCCCTTCAACCTCCCCGCATTCCCTTCCCACTCCCCGCATTCCCTTCCCACTGCCTGCATTCCCTTCCCACTCCCCGCATTCCCTTCCCACTCCCCGCATTCCCTTCATGCTCCCCGCATTCCCTTCCCACTCCCCGCATTCCCTTCCCACTCCCTGCATTCCCTTCCCACTTCCCGCATTCCCTTCCCACTCCCCGCATTCCCTTCCCACTTCCCGCATTCCCTTCCCACACCCCGCATTCCCTTTCCACGCCCCGCATTCCCTTCCCACTTCCTGCATTCCCTCCAAACTCCCTGCATTACCTTCCCACTCCCCGTATTCCCTTCCCACTCCCCGTACTCCCTTCCCTCTCTCTGCATTTCCTTCCCACTCCACGCATTCCCTTCTCACTCCCCGCATTCCCTTCCCACTCCCCGCATTCCCTTCCCACTCCCCGCATTCCCTTCCCACTCCCCGCCTTCCCTTCTCACTCCCCACATTCATTTCCCACTCCCCACATTCCTTCCACACTCCCTGCATTCCCTTCCCACTCCCTGCATTCTCTTTGCAGTCCCCGCATTTCCTTCCCACACCCCGCATTTCCTTCCCACTCCCCGCATTCGTTTCCCACTCCCTGCATTCCCTTCTCACTCCCCGCATTCCCTTCCCACTCCCCGCATTCCCTTCCCACTCCCCGCATTTCCATCCCAGTCCCTGCACTTCCATCCCATTTCCGTATTCCCTTCCCACTCCCCGCATTTCCATCGCACTCCTCGCATTCCCTTCCCATTCCCCGCATTTCCAACCCATTCCCCGCAATCCCTTCCAACTCCCCGCATTCCCTTCCCACTCCCCGCATTCCCTTCCCACTCCCGCATTCCCTTCCCACTTCCTGCATTCCCTTCCCACTCCCCGCATTCCCTTCCCACTCCCCGCATTCCCTTCCCACTTCCCGCATTCCCTTCCCACTCCCCGCATCCCCTTCCCACTTCCCAGCATTCCCTTCCCACTTCCCTGCATTCCCTTCCCACTCCCCGCATTCCCTTCCCACTCCCCGCATTATCTTCATACTGCCAGCATTCCCTTCCCACTCCCTGTATGCCCTTCCCTCTCCCTGCATTTCCTTAAAACTCATCGCATTATCTTCCCACTGCCAGCATTCCCTTCCCACTTCCCGCATTATCTTCCCACTGCCAGCATTCCCTTCACACGCCCTGCATTTCCTTCCCACTCCCCGCATTCCCTTCCCACTTCCCGCATTCGCTTCCCACTCCCCACATTCTCTTTCCACTCCCCACAATCCCTCCTCACTCGCTGCATTCCCTTCTCACACCCCGCAATCCCTTCTCACTAACCGCATTCCCTTCCCATTCCTCGCATTCCCTTTCCACTCCCCGCTTTCCCTTCACACTTCCCGAATTCGCTTCCCACTTCCCGCATTCTCTTCACACTCCCCGCATTCCCTCCTCACTCTTCGCATTCCCTTCTCACTCCCCGGATTCCTATCCATCTCCCCGCATTCCCTTCCCACTGCCTGCATTCCCTTCCCACTTCCCGCATTCCCTTCCCACTACCCGCATTCCCTTCCCACTTCCCGCACTCCTTTCCCACTCCCTCATTATCTTCCCACTCCCCGCATTTCCTTCCCACTGCCTGCATTTCCTTCCCACTCACCGCATTCCCTTTCCCCTTCCCGTATTCCCTTCCCACTCCCTGCATTTCCTTCCCACTCCCAGCATTCCCTTCCCACTCCCTGCATTTCATTCCCACTCCCCGCATTTCCTTCCCTTTTCCTGCATTCCATTCCCACTCCCCGCATTCCTTTCCCATTCCCTGCAATGTCTTCCCACTCCCCGCATTCCCTTCACACTCCTCGCATTCCCTTCCCACTCCCCGCATTCCCTTCCCACTTCCTGCATTCCCTTCCCACTTCCCGCATTCCCTTCCAACTCCCCGCATTCCTTTCCCACTCCCGCATTGTCTTCCCACTCCTTGCATTCCCTTCCCACTCCCCGCATTCCCTTCCCACTCCCCGATTTCCCTTCCCACTCCCTGCATTCCCTTCACACTTCCCGCATTCCCTTCCCACTCTCCACATTTCCTTCAAATTCTCCGCATTTCCTTCCCACTCCCTGCATTCCCTTCCAACTCCCTGCATTCCCTTCCCACCCCCCGCATTCCATTCTCACTCCCCGCATTCCCTTCCCACTCTCTGCATTCCCTTTCCACTCCCGCATTCCCTTCCCACTCCCGCATTCCCTTCCCACTCCCCGCATTCCCTTCCCACTCCCGGCATTCCCTTCCCACTCCCCGCATTCCCTTCCCACCCCCGCATTCCCTTCCACTCCCGCATTCCTTTCCCACTCCCGCATTCCCTTCCCACTCCCTGCATTCCCTTCCCACTCCCGCATTCCCTTCCCACTCCCCGCATTCCCTTCCCACTCCCGCATTCCCTTCCCACTTCCCGCATTCCCTTCCACTCCCCGCATTCCCTTCCCACTCCCTGCATTCCCTTCCCACTCCCGCATTCCCTTCCCACTCCCGCATTCCCTTCCCACTCCCCGCATTCCCTTCTCACTCCCCGCATTCCCTTCCCACTCCCCGCATTCCCTTCCCACTCCCCGCATTCCCTTCCCACTCCCTGCATTCCCTTCCCACTCCCCGCATTCCCTTCCCACTCCCTGCATTCCCTTCCCACTCTCCGCATTTCCTTTCCACTCCCTGCATTCCCTTTCCACTCCCTGCATTCCCTTCCCAATCCCCGCATTCCCTTCCCACTCCCCGCATTCCCTTCCCACTCCCCGCATTCCCTTCCCACTCCCCGAATTCCCTTGCCACTCCTGGCATTCCTTCCCACTCCCCGCATTCCCTTCCCACTCCCGGCATTCCCTTCCCACTCCCCACATTCCCTTCCCATTCCCCGCATTCCCTTTATACTCCCTGCATTCTCTTACCACTCCACGCATTCCCTTCCCGCTCCCCACATTCCCTTCGAATTCCTCGCATTCCCTTTCCATTCCCCACATTCCCATCTCACTCCCCGCATTCCCTTCCCACTCTCCGCATTATCTTTCACTGCCAGCATTTCCTTCCCACACGCCTCATACCCTTCCTACTTCCCGCATTTCCTTCCCACTCTTCGCAATCCCTTCCCACTCCCCGAATTCTCTTCCCATTCCCCGCATTCTCTTTCCACTCCCCGAATTTCCATCCCACTCCTCGCATTCCCTTCCCATTCCCCGCATTTCCATCCCAGTCCCTGCACTTCCATTCCATTCCCCGCATTCCCTTCCAACTTCCCGCATTTTCATCACACTCCTCGCATTCCCTTCCCATTCCCCGCATTTCCATCCCATTCCCCGCAATCCCTTCCAACTCCCCGCATTCCCTTCCCATTCCCCGTATTCCCTTCACGCTCACCGCATTCCCTTCCCACTCCCCGCATTCCCTTTCCACTCCCCGCATTCCCTTCCCACTGCCTGCATTCCCTTCCCACTGCCTGCATTCCCTTCCCACTCCCCGCATTCCCTTCCCACTCCCCGCATTATCTTCATACTGCCAGCATACCCTTCCCACTCCCTGTCTGCCCTTTCCTCTCCCTGCATTTCCTTCAAACTCATTGCATTATCTTCCCACTGCCAGCATTCCCTTCCCACTTCCCGCATTATCTTCCCACTGCCAGCATTCCCTTCACACGCCCTGCATTTCCTTCCCACTCCCCGCATTCCCTTCCCACACCCCGCATTCCCTTTCCACTCCCCGCATTCCCTTCCCACTTTCCGCATTCGCTTCCCACTCCCCGCATTTCCTTCCAACTCCCTGCATTCCCTTCCCACTCCTCGCATTCCCTTCCCACTCCCCACATTCGTTTCTCACTCCCCGCATTTCCTTTCCACTCCCCACATTCCCTTCCAACTTATCACATTCCCTTCCCACTCCCCGCAATCCCTTCCCACTCGTTGCATTCCCTTCCCACTCCCCGCAATCCTTTCTCACCCCCTGCATTCCCTTCCCACACTACACATTCCCTTCCCACTCCCCACATTCCCTTCCCACTCCCCACGTTCCCTTCTCACTTCAAGCATTCCCTTCCCACTCCCTGCATTGTCTTCCCACTCCCTTCATTCCCTTCCCACTCCCTGCATGATCTTCCCACTCCCCGCAATCCTTTCCAACTCCCCGCATTCCCTCCTCACTCCCCGCATTCCCTTTCCACTTCCCGCATTCCTTTCCTACTCCCCGCAATCCCATCCCACTCCCCGCATACCCTTCCCACTGCCTGCATTCCCTTCCCACTTCCCGCATTCCCTTCTTACCTCCGGCATTCCCTTCCCACTCCCCGCATTCCCTTCCCATTGCCTGCATTCCCTTCCCACTCCCGGCATTCCCTTCCCACTTCCGGCATTATCTTCCCACTCCTCGCATTTCCTTCTCACTGCCTGGAGTCCCTTCGCACTAACCGCATTCCTTTCCCACTTCCCGCATTCCCTTCCCACTCCCTGCATTCCCTTGCAACTCCCCACATTCCCTTCCCACTCCCTGCATTTCATTCCCATTCCCCGCATTTCCTTCACACTTCCTGCATTCCCTTCCTAATCCCCGCATTCCCTTCCCATTCCTGCATTGTCTTCCCACTCCCCGCATTCCCTTCCCACTCCCTGCATTCCCTTTCCACCCCCTGCATTCCCTTCCCACTCAGCGCATTCCCTTCCCACTCCCCGCAACCCCTTCCCACTCCCTGCATTCCCTTCCCACTCCCCGCAATCCTTTCTTACTAACCACATTTCCTTACCACTCCCCGCATTCCCTTACCACTCCCGGCTTTCCCTTACCACTCCCCGTATTCCCTTCCCACTACCCGAATTCCCTTCCTACTCCCCGCATTCCCTTCTCACTTACCACATTCCCTTCCCACTCCCCACATTCCCTTCCCACTCCCTGCATTCCCTTCGCACTCCCTGCATTCCCTTCCCACTCCCCGCATTCCCTTCCCAC
>JAWQFJ010018831.1:0-2500 GCA_034096865.1 Theodoxus fluviatilis
TGTTGTGTCCTAATGGTAGGTACCGTATAAAAATCAAGATTTCTCAGATATCATAGCTTGGACTGAGTCTCAATACCACTCAGCTATTTTCACTTACATTTCCTGAATCTACATTCAATTTCCTATATACTGACCAAATTTGGTTGAGTTTGGATGAAATCTGAGCAAATGACCGACGACACAATTTGGTATGTTTTCCGTCTAGGTGACCCTGCCCCCTTAAACTTGCTTGCTTCCTAAGCTAGATTTTATTTTCTGAAGATACAAATCCAATACTGTATAATTTTGCCATGCATGTGATAGCAACATCGACATATTAGCTCCTGAAAGACCGTGGGGATCATTACTAATGACGTCAGTGCCCTAGAGAAAACACACCATAACATACTCATGACAAACTTTCGTAGTAAGCATTATCACAATTAAAACGATACGGCGCATAATAGCGATGCCTTTGAATGCATTCATCCAATTACATTCTGTGGCTTTCCTGCCGTTAACGCTATGTATCATACCGAGGGGAAAAAAGTGAGTTGGGCTAATTGAACACTAAATATCGTTTTGTTAAGGGGAGTTGGGCTGATAATAGGGTGTGTTTTTCCCCCATCATTACAAATTGATTTTCATTGTATATCGGCAACAGGTCTACTCTAGGGGTAATAGATACAGAAAATCCCCCCAAAAAGGGCACCAGGTTGACCTCGACTGACATTGCAGAACTATCTCTGAAATAACCAGTGCGATTTGTGACCCGAACCCGTTTGCTTGGTCACACTTATCTACGAGTACATTTGTACAGAAAAATCAACACGACCTCGTTCAAATCCTTTGCATTGTCTGATTCGTTTCCGAAAACACCCTGAAACACAGAAATCATTTCTTTGATGCATAACGGAGAGAGAGAGAGAGAGAGAGAGAGAGAGAGAGAGAGAGAAAGAGAGAGAGAGACAAAGAGAGAGACAAAGAGAGAGAGGGGGAGGGAGGCAGAGAGAGAGAGAAAGAGAGAGAGAGAGAGACAGAGACAGAAACAGAGAGAGAGACAGAGAGAGACAGAATGACAGGCACACAGAGACACACAGACACAGCGAGAGAGAGAGAGAAAGAGAGAGGAGAGAGAGAGAGAGAGAGAGAGAGAGGGACAGACTGACAGACAGACAGACAGACAGACAGACAGATAGACAGACAGAGAGATAGATAGAGGGAGACACTGAGAGAGACAGAGAGAGAGAGAGAGAGGAAGAGAAAGAGACACAGAGGGAGATAGATATAGAGAGAGATTGAGAGATACAGAGAGGAAGAGAAAGAGACAGAGATATTGAGACAGAGACGGAGAGACAGAAACAGAACTAGGGATCTGGAAATGGGGGAACATGTTAAAAAAAAACATCCACTTTCTCATGACAGGTCAACAATGACGTCACATGCTGAATCAACGTCATCTAGTGACGCAATATGCATGATTTGCCTCCTCGTCATCACTTCAGCTCGAGCCTCCTCGCAATGAAGCAAGCATGAAAAGTCTCACTGATGCAGTAAATCCTGGAAACAATCAATAAACGTCAGAATTACAGACGAGGGCTGCAATGGCAAGGCAAACAGACCAGCTGGAATGCTTCGCCCGTGAAGAAAAGCCACGGCACCCACGCCGTAACTGGCTCTGACCTCCCGCAGAGTCTTGCAAACTCACCTCTCGCCACGTCAGGAAATCAAATCGTGCCGAGCGCAAATATTGGAAACCTCTCCGCTTGCACCCGCTAACAAGGGCTCTTGTTAGGGCTGAGTTGATTATCGATATCAATAGAGTTGTTTTTTTCCCCGTCTGGTTCCGTCCTGCACACAGACTCAGATCGATTACTTGCCATACCATGCTCATTCCTCCTGATCTAAGTAATTAGTCAGCAGTCTCGCTGCCCTCCCCCCCCCCCCCCCAAAGTAGTCTCAAACCAGTCACAATACAGTCATGCATGGAATTAATTATATGTGAAAAGTTCGGTATGATGATATATGTCAATCATTTTCTGCATGCGCTACATATGGTTCCACAACAGGTGAGCCTGTACTTGTCTTCGCTGCGTTGTCCACGTAAGGTTATACATTATCGGTTGCTTTGATTGAAATACTGCTTTACCTTCTCCTCTTTCTCTTCCACCTTCTCCTCCTCCTCCACCTTCTCCTTCTCCTCCACCTCCTCCTTCTCCTCCTCCTCCACCTCCACCTCCTCCTCCTCCTCCTCCACCTCCTCCTCCTCCTCCACCTCCTCCTCCTCCTCCTCCTCCTCCTCCTCCTCCTCCTCCTCCTCCTTCTCCTCCACCTCCACCTCCTCCTCCTCCTCCACCTCCTCCTCCTCCTCCTCCTCCTCCACCTCCACCTCCTCCTCCACCTCCTCCTTCTCCTCCACCTCCACCTCCTCCTCATCCTCCACCTCCTCCTCCACCTCCACCGCCTCCTCCACCTCCTCCTTCTCCTCCTCCTCCACCTCCCTCCTCCTCCTCCTCCACCT